>JARDVA010472655.1:0-15062 GCA_030265315.1 Mopalia swanii | reverse complement strand
ATTTTGTCATGAAGGCTTGTGCTTGAGTAAATCTTCAACCCATTTTGTAACTGCGTTTTAACTGTAATCTTGCTCGTAACCGATGCCGAAAATATAGGCTTGACGTTGTGCAAAACACACTCTTGTTTAAGTCTGTATAGAGTGCTTAGTAAAATGAATCGGTATAAACGAGTTACAACATTACAATTAAGTGATAAATGCAGTGTGTGGTGTAGGCTAACTTCTCAGATCAAGTCCAGATTCACCATAAAGATGGACAAGTTGTCTTTGCAGTTATCTTTGCCTTCACGACATGAACTTTGTTATACATTTATCTAGGAGTGACGACAAGATAATATGACTACCATATAATCTGATCATATACCAGTTCACTGCATCTCTGCATGACACCAACTTTCAAATAAAACTTTTGTCTTCACGACTTCGCATTTGTCTTGAATTCAGATATTATTACAACACAAACTATCTTAGCACATCTTTATTGTCACGAACAAGTATTTCTTGGCATAATTTTTAGGGTTGACTGTTACAAACCGTTAAAAAAAAAACACACAATATATGACCCACTCCACCTGCCCTCTTGGCAAACTATGCCTCTGGTGGAACCCTTAAAGGTTCTCCAGTCATGGCTCTGCTGAAACACCGTATGGAACTGTTCTAAGTATTTCTCCCTTTCTCATATTTTGAAAGAACCGTTTTTGTCGTAATTGTTCCATATAGAATCATCCACTTTTCTAAAAAACCCTCGAAGAACCATTATTTCTAAGAGCGTGGTTTTGGATTAAGATTATGTTCACCATCTATATTTATACCACAATCTCAGATCTGTCTTTCTATAAATTTAACATAAGGTAATATATTTTGTTGTTGTTGTAATGTTCGTGCTTGAACTGTTTGCGATAACGAATCATCATACCTTGCTAGAACCTGCATTCTCCACCAGCTTGTAGCATGCACTCATCTATAATTAGAATGTTTTTTGACATCAGCTAGAAAAGTTTTCGTTTCACCTTGCTCAGATTGCTATGGTTGCGTTCTCATAACAACTTGGTATTGATGCTGCGTACAAATATAAAAACATCGAACACAAAAGGCAAGCTATTCCACATTTCCATTCACGAAGTACTTTCAATAATTGGAAACACAAATACTTCAAGGGTTTCAAAAGAAATCCATTTCTTTATGGGTAAAGGCTCTTGGTTTTCAATTTGTCCAACAAACGAAATAAGTTTTGTATTGCACGCACAATGTGACCCTTAAGCCCTATGAATTCTTTCAAACTGTTTTCGCACAATGAGACATCGAGCATGCATGTCGGTTGTCTATGAAAACGTTATTGACAGTCAGAAAAAAATTTAATGTTTTATCTTTGACTTATTAAAAAGCCTTGAAGGACGTTGATGGGAACATTTCATTTACGGCAATGAAAAAGACAGCAAGGTTTTATTTTATAAAAATAACTTTTCCGCCTTGTATTTCCGAATGCTTTTTTATATCATTATTTCTATACTCCCAAATATGATTGCTTTATTGCATAGGATTTTGTGTATTTTATAAAGCAATTTTGTTTCTTAAATTACAAACCATTTGAATTCGTTTGCTTCAGAATGGCTTGTACCATTTTTACAATTCGGATTAGCATTGACTGGTTTCTCCATAAAATCCATAACATACGCGTTGATATCTTGGTTAAATTCTAGAATAAAAAAGCAAGAAGTATAACTGACATTTAGCATTTGATTGTCTTTCCTTTCGGATATAAAATGTTGTGTCATCAGCGTACAGAATGCTTTTTTGAACCCTGCAAGCGGACTAGATATTATGCATCTATCACTTGTTACACAGCTCAGCGTGTCTAATAAGGATGTCACGGTGTTATTTACAGCATCGACAATTTGTCATGGATTTGCAATATTAATTTTTTTTATTTCCCCAATCTTCCCTTCAGTTACTACTTTTCTATTCAATTTCTGTCTCCAGGTATTTTAGAATCTGTATCTGTTAATACATTGAGCCTCTGATTCTGTAGCTCTAAATAAACCCTTCCCGTCATTATATGATCATGTCAGTTACGTAACTCGAGCCCAAATCGATTTATGAAGCCCGGCCTGTTTAATATGGGTATTACCAGAGGATCTGACACAGATATTCCTGTGCAATTATTTCTTTATAACCAGAGGACTTCCACTCGACCTCGTATGACGGAGAATGCTTACCTTACGGGTATTATTACAGGTTTCACACAACTTATAATAACGGCATAGAAATTACTATAATTACATCGTTAACTGGGATATAGTTGGACGGAATAAGATGTAAGGCCTAGTAATATGAATACAGAACACGTCTTTTTGAAAGTCGGATCTGACTTTTGATTATGATTACTGTTAGGGCAGTAGATTCTTATGGATTTTTTTTTTTGTTAGAAACCCCTTTAGGCATTAATTCTAATGTGTCTTAGTTAACAAAATACAGACTCATATCCATTTTTATTGTCTTACCAGTATACAAGTATAATACGGTACGTAAAGAACGATATGTCTGAAATTTGTGAAGTATAATACAGTCCACGAAGAATGATAATTTGTGAAGTAATAATTGAACATATTTATTCAGTGGGGGAATTGACAAATAAAAATGGTAATTACATCCAATATTGTTGTTGTTGTTGTCGGCTCTACACAAACGACCTCCCGCCTCAATGGCGTAAAAATTATTCTTAAAATTGAATACTTCATGACACTTTAACACACAATGGAGACAGAAATATGGTCCTATAAAAACTAACAACTGCTAAATGCACAGCGCCAAATCTTGACATTTTTCTTGTCCTAAATGGAAAGTTCAATGCTCTCTACCAGTTTTACAGCTACAACCAACAGCACCACAAAATACGGTTCTAAAAAATTGATATTACAAATAAAGTTAGACTGAGGTATCCGGAAGTCAGGTAACAAATAATGAGAATTACATCTACATCCCCCTATTGGTGTGTGGTCTTACAGCAACATATAGCGGATTGCGCCGGTGTTCCCAGCTCTGTTATGCCATTCAGTCTGTCTAATACAATGTATATAGGCAGGTGGGAAATTTACGGGATCCTATTCTATTGTAGCTGTAGAACTGGAAAATATTCACACAATAGTATTTTATACCATTCACAGAATCATGCTTGGAAAGCTTAATTATCGTTAGCTTTTATAAAATGTTCAATTGCAACTCTTACATTACTATCATTAATCGACGGATATAGAGACAGCCTTTCTTTACATCCTCTGATAAAAGTATGCCTGTTTCTGGAGGACTGACAGAACAGGCTTTACTTCTAAACATCCAATTAAAAGCTTCTATTAGTTGTTTCTAGGCTGAATTTTCATACAGACTTTGATTGATGACCTACAAAGTTGTTTTTCAGTCAACCTGTTAAACGGCCGTGTCCTTAGGTACGACTTAAACAACTGTAGTCTGGAACGCCCCAAATGTCATGACCTAATTTATCATTTTCGCACTTAACCTGTTCTGCAAATCCTCAAGACAATCAGTGGCATTTTAAAGTCAGCAGATACAAGCAAAGGGATTTGTAGACAAGGCTACTGGTCAGTGGGCGTACTCTTACATGACTGTCCTGGCACAAACAAAACAGACAAATGTTGAGATCAAACTGAGCCTTTTTGTTCGTCTTAACACTGTTCTTGAAATGTGGTAAACTTATCAATGGAACTAATATACAAAGATTTACTTTTCATTCATTTGTACAATGGTTGTCAGATTGCAACATTCGTGATGACTAAAATGCCTCAAAATGAATACGACGAGTAAAATTAAGAGTACAATGCTATTCATTCATCAGGAAAACTTAGCTATATTATCGGCACATTTTGGTAATTGAATGTTTGATGCATGGGAAACAAGTTAAAATTGTTGCTGCATCTGAATTTAACTATCATATATACAAGTTAACGGAATTTCCTATACACCTGTGTGACTTGCCATATATTTATATCTATAGATAATATGTTGGTGTCAGGATAACGTCATTAAGACTGTTGATGTCTCAAACAAGCCTGACCTACGAAGCCAATTTACCTGCTGGAGTCCGCTGGGATTATTTATATCATGTTCTCTGACCGTGTGTATATAACCAATCAGAATGTCGGAGTTAGTTATTTAAAGTAAAGATCTGAGCTGCAATAAATTGTATGTACGTCAAAAGGGCGTTACTTTTGGCGTTCGTTCCTGGGAAATCTTGAACATTAGGTAATGTTAAAATAACAGTCAAAATCATCCCTGTATTTGCACTCGAAACAGTAATAATATTGGCCAATCAAATGTTTAGTTATCTGTCAAGGATATTCAGCTTATTTGTTGCGCAATATGATGCTGCCACGCCCAAAATGGCGTTTATTTTCTGGCTATTGAAAGGAATAAATTTGTCGCCGTTCCAGTTCTTGTGCAGCGGGATATACTAATGAAGTTCGCCCGGTCTTAGCCTCGCTTTGTTTAATCGCCATATCATTTCATAAGGATATGGTACATCGTAAGCTGAGGCTTCGTCTAATGCCGTCATCTGAAACAATAACAAAAAGTGTTTATTGTGTTAAACTATAGAATTTCATACTCTTGCACAGGTTGAATCTATTATGCAGTAGTTATATTTATCTTTATATTGTTTTGTTTGATTGGGGTTAACGACATACGCAGGTACATATGACTCACATGACGTCAGATTGTTCATTTCACACTGTGCCTTGCTTAAATACGACGGAAAACGGAGAGGAAACCCCGTAAAAACCACCCCACGATCGCCAGAGCCACGTCGTGAAAGACGGACCGGAACCCGTGAACGGTATAATCGAGGTGTGATTAGCCGAAGGGCACGCTTACCACAAAGCTATACCCGCGATCGCCTTTACATATAAAGGTAAGCTAACTGATCTCCGTTGAGTTGGATTTCAAGGTAACAAGGTAAGCTGCAGCGAAAACAACTGGAACTTAGAGGTTTTTTTAAAAATAATATTATAGTGGATATATACAATCTCGTTACAATGAGATTTTAGGTCATTATTAATTATGTATGTTTGCGTCAAATAGCAGTTTCACCTTCGCTGCATTGAGTTATAATACAGACGCTTACCATTTGTAACTTTATCTATTTACATAAGCAAATCAAAATTATCTAGGCACTAACAACGTCCCGTTTAGTACAGTGTCTATTCCAGCCATCAGACTTCTGACCCTGGGGTAAAAGACCGACGATTTATTTAACAAAATTTATCATTTTCATTTTATATTTTGAAAGGCAATAACCCATATCATTTTGCAACTGAGTAGACAGGAAACTTTGCAGACATGTCAATTAATTCTATAATAAGATCTTATTCCGTACCCTCAGGATTTAGGTGAGATAGCCGTAACAATTTAAAATGAAAAATATGAACGTATTGACATTTTGTAAATTGGTTTGAGCTGCGACAATTCTGTGGATATAACTGTCGAATCCTCCAATTGCCAAAACAGAAGCGTTCGGTCTTTGCGACTTGAAGCGATAGTCTTAGAGATCTATTATCAGGTTGAGTGGAGTATCTAGATCGAGCAACACTGCTAGATCTAACATCATGTACATGCACCAGCCACAACCTAAGATTAAATCCATATATATACGGTCTCCTGAATTTACCTGCTTCCAGGCGACTTACCTGTTCCTGGGACAATTCCCAGCCTGTGCCGGCAGCAATGTTATTTTCTAACTGTTCCATCTTAGTGGCCCCTATAATAACCGAGGATACTACATCCTTCTGGAGCAGCCATCGAATAGCCACTTGGGACACGGACTTCTCTGAAATTGTATCAGTCCCCTCGGTTAATAAAATACACTAGAATCAAGGCTTTATGTAGTGGTAGTGATATTATCTTATTTATAGTTTTATTGTAGAGAAAGAACATTAGCCTGCCTCCACGGGGATTAGAACTCGTGTCTCTGACTAGCAGGGCCAGTGCTCCAACGGACTGATCTACAAAGGTTCACGTTAGAACACGGCTTTGTATTTCAATATCAAAGCTCCAAGCAAGTTTTCAACTTTCTAGCCCCGAAATTGGACCACTGTTACAGATTATTTGCTCAAAGCAGCTTGGTTGCTTCCTATACGCTACTGACAATAGACAGATATAAGACAAAACAACTCAAGGACGATATATCAATACATATCTTCGTGATGTTACCATTTGCTCGGAAAACAAGAGGACAACAATGAGACGTGTTCTCTATTGATGTAATAATGAATAAAACAAATGAATTTGTCCCATTCGCAAAACCACAACTAGTTAAACCGGAAGAACCGTGGAAAATATCAATCAATGAACAAATTCGAATAACCGACATACCGTATTGCTGTCCTATTTCAGCCATTTTCTCCATCATATTCCAATATTTGTCATTATCAGAATACTTCTCCCAGGCTGGATGAGACTGCATAGAAATGCCTTTAGAGTGTGCCCACCCTATACGACTGTCACTTGCGCCAAGAGTCGTGTTCCTTTTAAATTTCCCTGTCAACAAGCCACTGAAAAGCCAGAATAAAATACAGACAGTCATGGTATGTATAAGAGCATGCATCTATTAACGAAGAATCCTGTCCAAAGCGATTCCACTTTTACATAGATTTGTTCTGTTGAATAAATTAAACCCATTTTGCCGTTAGAATTGGGCTCTTTATTTATGTTATAATCCAGTTAACTGACTCAACACGTTATTTAAAGAAGTAAGTTGTTCCAAACCTTAATTTTAAATCCAAGCCGGACGATATGTTTGAATTACCAGTTATGGGTAAACATGGCTTATATTGAATGATTTCTGTGTCTCTTAGAAAGTGAATATTAACTTATATTTTCAAGTGATGAGGTTAAAGTTAATTCTGGACAGCTGGGCCGGATGAGAGTAATTCAGGAGAAGAAACAAATAGATTTGATGGATAGTCAATAATAACTAAAACCTTATTATGAATTGAATTAATATCGTCAATAAAAAATACAGTGCAGTTTTTGGTGGTATTTCCTAGAAATTGATAACTGCAACGCACAAACAACATTTATTTTGAAGAAAAGCCCTTAAACTGAAAACTGTCAAAGGCTTTTTCAAAATTTGATTACAAGGAATTGAACGATTTTTTTGTCTGTTCAACCATAGAAAATTGCTGATAAAAAAAGGTATATTTAAAGAAATAATAATTTAAAAATCGAAACTACAAAAAAACGCTGCCTCATTCTTATGTCCACATTGTCCTCTACGATGAGTAGATTTTGAAAAATAAGCAGGTTTCTTTATGGAATGTGCCAACATATTACGTGTCGTTATATAACGATTGGCTGTCAATACAGTGTACTTTTGATCGAACGTCATTTTAGCGAATATCATGTTCAAATCGTCAAGACATGGGGGTATTAAGACAGCGACGATTTTAATCAAATGCACGTTAGCGGGCCAAGGCTGGTGTGTTAATGCCATTCATCTCCAGTACCTTGTCGATGGTCTTGATAATAAGCTTTCTGAATAGCTAAATTAAATAACCAGATATAACTATTTACAATTATAATTTGGAGCCCAAGGGGTTTAACAAGACCTTAGTCAGCTGTATAGCCTCCGGTCAACACAAAAATTAGCATTATTTAACAATTTTACAATTATTGTTGTATTTAATTCTGCGAACACAACTGTGTGGAGGTTATATTATATAGGCCTACATTTTAAAAACAATGAAACGATTTTAATCAATCTGAGTAATTGCATTAGGTATGCACTAACCAGCCCTACTTCATTTGATTTGTATTAACGCCAAACGGTTTTCTACATATACAACGATAAACACTTGAAAAAAAGGGCATTGTAAAAAATGAATCTGTTAGAAAAAATACTCAGGATAAGAATGAATGATGATGGCAGATATTTTTAAAAATAATCCATTATTACTTCTATCATCATGATAGATATTTCCCTCTTGTTATATTTGTACCGCCACAAGCACTGACGTATTCACAGCAATTTGACATCCACCTATTTAGATATAATTTGCTGTAGGCTGGTTTATAATGAAGGAAAATATTTGCGATCAGTCGACTCTTATTTGTGTTTTGTTAAACACGCCAATATGTTCCATCACCATGGTAACGCACGAGGTAACGTTTTGGTGTCCAAACCTTACCCTTTGAGAGGACTCCACGGCAACACACCAATCCCCTCGTTGTGACATACATCAAAGACTTCTAACTCAGACTCCCGGTTAATGAGGCTGTATTGTTGCTGTGAACAAAAATTCACAAACAACACATACCCAATTAGTAAACATATCCTAACGTAGGTGTACCTCAAACATTGTAGATTGCAATCAAAATTAGTCATAAACTTTGCACATTGCTTGAGCAATACCTATTTTAGGGTATTTTTTAAAGGCCCCAGAGACCACACTTAGCAGCTGCTCCTGTGCAGTAACGTTCTGCGCTCCAGGTCTAAATTATGCCAACTTCACTCATATAACAGTGTCCGAGTGATGTTGCTGCCAACAACGAAAAGCATTCTGGAAAAGCAGACGACACGCCTTATTGTTCAAAGTACAATAAGGCGGCAATTGTCCACATTACAGTCCGTCAGCTTGGCCTGATCCTTCAGCCCCAGTGCTCACGACTGTGCCACTCGTGACATTGTTATAAACACATTCACAAATATGTAAATTTCAAGGTCAAAGCGGTCATACAATGCTGACAGTATATGAGTGATATAGGAGTTATAGTATTTGAAAAATGAAATTCTTGTTTGAAATACCTGCAGGCTAACCCATTTGTTAAAACCCATTTGACGTGAGCGTTCCACAATCTTTTGTAGCTGCCAGCCAGTCACATTGCTCGCACCCACATATCTAACCTTACCAGACCGGACCAAATCGTCTAAAGCTTGTAGAGTTTCTTCTATGGGGGTACCACTATCCCAGAAGTGTACCTGGAATTAAACAGCTCTTTCTTATTATTTGTAAAAACTTGGGAGAATTGAGATTGCTTGACATTATGTCCCATTCAAAACCATATTTATAGTCCTTAACTGCTTAATTATAAGTGAAGAACAAGTAAACCGTATACGCAACCTTTATTATTTATATAAGAGTGAACTGTTAGGATTTCCTACAACAATCAGTGCAGTGTAATGACGTGTTTGGTATTAATCTGAACTTTGACCCGACTTGTTGAGTGATATCTCTTTTCGATTTCAGGAGGACTAAAAGAACCAGGCAAGGGGCGGGAGGGTGTGTGTGGAGCTCGAACCCTCTCAGTTTTTTTTTGCGGGATGTGGCCCCTCAGCTTTTGAGCAGGGCAAGTATGTTTGTTTTTTTTGGCAATGATATGATATATTGTGCACACAGTCTGAGTTCATTTAAAGCCTTTATAAAGTTAGCAGAAAAGATTACTGGGGTCGAATAGGAATCTTTTGACGGTCAGATTATATATATGACAAATACTCTAGATATAGGCTATTTATTAACCCTGAATAAAGTAAGTAAATTTAATAAATCTAGACAGTTTCCGAACGTTTGACTGTACAAAGATTAAACAACACAGCTGTTAACAAATTCAAGCTAATTGTGCCAATAAAAATAATAAATATAGACAGCAAGACATTGGTTTGTTCTTCTTTGTGATGTCCTAGAAACTCTGGTTAACGTGTGGTTTTAAGTAACGCAGTGTGGGAAATGAACAATGCGTCGTCATATAAGTGAAAGACCTTTTTGAGTACAACTTAAAAATCCAAACAAACAAATTATTTTTAAGGTACCCTAGCCATTCGCAAATTATTGCCGTTGTTAAAGTGAGGTCTGAAGAAACGTTTACAAAAAGAAAAAGGAAAACATTTTGTTGATTGGATCACATTTTGCTCATCCCCGTTTCAAGCTCAAATGTTGAATGAGCAAAGCGTCTATTATAGCCTTTGAATTGCTCTTGATCATGTTTTCTTTGTGCAAGTACAAGGCGTCACATCGAAAACGTCTAAAAAAACACCACTACATTTCATCGCCTTTGAAAGTTAGTTACCGCCTAAAACTACTGTACAACTAGTCGTGAGGTGAATTTTTTCATCTCAGTTTGACATGCTAAAGTCAAGCTAGAACAGACCAGAAAATTAACAAGCGTGAGAGTGGGAGGGGGTGGGGCATAACTATATGTATCTCTGTATTCCTATAAACACTTGTACATTTGTCTACGTACAGTTTCTACTAGGACAATTCTACAGGCCGTATCTTCTTGATGAACTTATTCATCCTTGACGTCGCCTGCACTTTCTACACTGAGACTTTACAGTAAAAATAACCTAGCCAACACAGACAGCTTTCGTCCACGGGGAGAGATTATGAGTCTTTGCGCAAGATATTAGGATTCAAGAGATTATTACGTGTCAATTATCTATAGATGAATCCCTGGAGGCCACGCTTTTCTCCGAGCAAATCGTCCAGGTCGAAAACTGGCATCGGAATACTTATGATAGACCTAGTGCTAAATAACATCTCACCCATTTGCTTGTTGTCGCTTTTATTCATGCCAGGTATCAACACTAACGATTAGTCCTCAGTTCCAAAATGGTAGGCCCTTACACAAACCCTGCCATGAAACAATACCTACCATCACTGTAAGCCTCAGCATGTATCTCCCTAGGGGACTGTTATAAAACGCTGCTTCGGCAGCAGTCATTACTGATACATTTTTCCTGGTCTCGTTAGACATCAATTTGCTCTCTTTAATCTAGCCAACCGCTTTCGATTTCACAAGTTAGCAATGATTCCTTTACGCTCATGCGCATTAGTTTTAAGAACCGGTAAAGCAAAACAACGGGCTTACAAAATGCGCATGCTAAACTTCTGAAATCGACAGTCTGCGGGACTGAGGAAGGCAAATTGATGTTGAACGAATTAAATACCAGGGAAAAGATATCGGAAATGTCTTTTGCAGAGGCATAATTGTACCAGACACGGGTGTCTAGATTTTTAGAGAGTTGACTCGTATGAGTTATTTTAAGATAGAATTTAAAAACCCTGTGTTCCTTCCTTAGGAACTGATGGTTAATTGTTATAACGTTGATACCTTGCATGTAAACGACAACAAGCGACTGGGGAAGGTGAGATGTTATTCAGAACTATGAGAGAGCTGCGTTATCTCAACGAATTGGCAGAAGTTTTACAATAATACAAGACGATTGAGTATTTGTACATATAACCTAATATCTCTAAGCTATGCAATTTCAGATGGTGAAAACAGTATTCTGCAGATAACAATAAATTGTTAAAATGTCAGGCAATTTAGGTTAAGTGACTGAACTATGACCCTTACATGCAGTGTATTCCGGACCAACACACCTCGATGTAGAAGGTAAGAATAAATGTAGGTTATTATTTAGGACAGTGGTTTTATCTGGGATTCTTTAAACGAGATGAAAATGTAACAGACCTAAAGTAGACACAGCTCATGCACTATTTTCCTACAAATCGTGTCCTATGTGAATGGAAATATGCATAGTTTCTTCGAACTATTATTATATGGTGGATTTGCATATATTTCGAGCCCCAAACAAGCAAATATATTCAATAAGATGCAGTACTGGCTTTATTGTCATTCATTCTAGGCAAAACGCCACGTGACGTTAAAGATAACACGTTGATTGACTGCCTGTATATGACAAGTAATGCGATTAAGTATGAGAAAATTCAATCGTGCACCTAACTCTAGTTTATTATGATTGATTTGTTGTTTAACGCCATAGTCAAAAGTTTTTCTGTTTTATTTATAATTTTTTTTATCACACTGGCACAGGTATGACGATTGATTTCTGTTATATGGCAGCGACACACTCCAGCGTTAAATCGACACACTAACGTAATTATACAGTATGGAATGTGCAGCTATATTGCAAAGTTAATCTTCCTCCAGTACTAACAAGGTGCAGCATGGTAACTCAATATCTGTGACATTGACAAAAGTCTATTCTTTTAATAGTCTTATATGGCTCTGGCAAAATGTTTTTATACTGTTATAAGAAAGCTTTATTCTCGCATGTACTGTACTTTATAGTAGGGGAATATTCATTTTACTTGGTACAAGTCGATGTAATCCGTCTGCAGTCTTTTCAAACTCTTCGACACTTGATCCATGATATGTTTTCTTGAGAGGCCCAAATCATTACAGCCCGATCCAACGGTTCCTCTGACCTTTGTAGCCACGATCAGGTCTTCTCGTTTTTGACTAGCAATAAATATATTAATAAATGAAAACAAAATATCAAACAAACTGATATGTACATAGCTACGTATAGTGACTAAAAGTGGTTGAGATTTAAACAAACTGCATTGCTCGTGTATATCATGCTTTGCATTCTTAATTAATTGATCAGCTAGAGTTTCTGTTTTAGAGGTAGTGACGCAACACCCCAACACCCCCCCCGGCTCGGATCCAAATTAACTCAGCCATTTTCTATCCCGTTGATGTATTTTTAACATTCAAAGTTTATGGTAGTTTATATTTAACATATGCTTATTGTATGGGAAAATTAAATGCCTATTGAAGATGTATTTCAGATTTTGGCAGACCCTACATAGAGGATTATTTACCAAACAGTGTGCGTCATATAGATATATCCTTCCCATTTGTTGCATGTTAAAGATGACAATGGGGAAGTTGTTTCTAAAGTTTCAAAAGATAAATTTATTTGATTAAAACGCTTCAAACCTTGTTTACCCTGGGTTTCAATTGGGAGCCAGGAAAAGTAAATATAAGACGAACTGGTCAAGGTGAAATTTTTGTCTTCATTAGACAGATCTATTTGTCAATTTCTGTTTCTTTGTATTTTGCAGGTTGGTTTATTCTGAAGCCATACCGAATATGTTTTTTGCTACAGATTTATCACATACTTTCTATACCATGGTCATTAACATTTCTCGATCTGTCTGTAGGTTGCCCAAAACAGCGGGAGGTTGAATTTGTTAAATTGGGACTTTAACGCTGTACTTAAGGTTATTTCACTCACATGGCGACGTGCCAGCCCAATGGGTGAAGGAAACCAACCCCGACACCACTAGCAACAAACAAAAACATTACAGGACAATACAAAGACGTCACAAAGCTATCGGCTTCCTGTTCCTCTTTATCTCACAAAGCACCAGAACAACAGGAAGCTCCCTCCAACGACCCGCCTGAAGATTAAGGTCTTTTCAGATATAAATATATGGGAGTTTATCTAGAACACGTGACACTCTAACCACTAATGCACGACCGCAGGCCAGTTACTCAAGGATATATGTTTACTATTTCACATTGATAGAAGAAGGCTTTTATTGGAATCATGCTTGTTAACCTATTTACCAGAGCAGTGACTATTATTTAACTGCGTAGTCATCTGTCCTCAGTTAGATTAATAACCAGTGGTATCGACCAGTATTTTGGAAGTGCCATTATATAATAAGTGCTCTATGCTAAGGGTCTTCATCCGATTTTCACCACGATTGATTTTCAATTGCTATAAGAGCGAAGTGCTGTTGGCGTATCTGATCTTTTTCACCTCGGATCAACGATTTTTGTGCTACTCTATGGTGCGTGTCTTTAAATAAAAACGAACTCAGAGCAAAATACCTTGGGAACTGTAAAATCTGTTAACTGACATACTTACTTAACTAACCAGCTACCAACAATTTCCTCTGATTTCCCTCCAGAATATATATCAGCAGTGTCGATGAAGTTTCCCCCAAGCTGGACAAATCTGTCGAGGAAGGCGTGGGACTGATCCTCGGTCAACTGTCCGGGAACGTCCTGTTATGTAGCGGGGATGGAAATTAAATGAGAGCCATAAAGATAGTCATTGGCGACATAGTAGGATGTCAATTGTTTCCAATGTGCCTTTACGGTACGTTTCGCCTGACACGTGTTGCGCAATGGTTTAGTATAAGAATGGTTAATTATAAATACCTGGTTTTACATTGTATAAGGATTAACCAAATTTATTTGTACAAGAATAGATGTTACAGATTTAAAAAATGCATGACAATTTGATGCTTTATTTAGGTTAATATAATCTAATCGTCAAACCTGTTTATATTAGAGGTTTTTATTTAAATTATCTGATATGAATTCATTATCTTTCATAGGAGTAGTTTAATACTATATATACTTTATTAAGATTTTCTCGTATCTGCATGATCTGGCTAAAAGTGGAGCGCCACCTCGTGACTTAGTTAGTGATGGCGCGGGTATATCCCCAAGGCTGCAGTCGTTTCAAAATGTGTTCTGTCTTTTTTATCATCTGTGGTGTTTTCCTTAACCCACTGGGCGACCCAGCCGTTAATATGAGGGAAATAACATTAGATTCGACGTTAAACCATAATCAAACAAACATATGACTTCCTTGATTACAGTTTGCAGAACTACAGATAAAGAACTTGTAGTCCAAAAATGTTTTTTCATGTTACCGGAAAAGTTATTTTGATAATTCTTCACCTTTATACCTCAACCCAAACAGATTAAAGATATGTCGTTTATACCTTGTACTTTGGGCTGACACTTGCCGTATGCGTGTAAGCTTTGTTATATGAGCACAGTCACCTATTTGTACTTAAAGCCAGCAGTATCCAGGTATCAACTTAACTCTAGAGATAATTTGCCTTTGGAGTGCAACAATTTCTGCCACTTAGTCGATGGAGTCTGATAATTAAATTATAGGCTCATGTACCTTACTGCATATAAGCGGTATTGGATATCTCCAGAAGTCTATTGAACAGACTCCTGCATCCTGGAAGTTAGGAACAGTGGCTTGGCTCGAATAACACTATTATAATAAAGAAACCATACAGACGTATTATACAGTGTATTATCAAAGGGTATATGAGCTGTTCAACTTACTCGATCAGGAACTGAACCGAACGTCATCGTACCCAGGCAGATATTGGACACCTTGAGGCCGGAGTTACCCAGGTAGTTGTAGATCATTGTTGGGGCTTGACTCGCCATCTTGCGCAAGTAATATAGATACCCCTTTCCTCGTCAAG
>JARDVA010472103.1:0-15102 GCA_030265315.1 Mopalia swanii | reverse complement strand
CAAAACGGCAGAAATAATGACAAATGCAAATGTGTAAAATTTTGTTTAAATCATTGATATCGTTTCAAAAATATATTACATTAAGCTTATATCTCTGAATTAAAGGGTCTGTGCTCCTTAAACTCAATCATTATGTCGAAAAAAAAGATCAAAGAATCAATGACCAGGCTGTAAGTACCTATGATAAATGTGAGAGCTGATTTTCTCACACCTGATAAAGATAAAGGTTATTATCAGGTGACTTGAGGTAAATCAACTATATCAAGCCTACTTGTCAACCTAACTATTATTAACAGGTCTCTACCTTGTTATTATATCAGTCAGGAGATAGCACAAACATAAAGGGTGGTCTTCAGTCCAAACAGTGTAGCCCTAAAAGTTATTATTTACCCATTTATCAAGGGATATTTAGAAAACACAGTGCCCCCATTATTTGATACCATCTTTGATCATGGATGTTGGTTAAAGAATTATGAGACTTAAAATAGGGACATTTTATAATAATTATAATCATTACTGCAGCAAAAACTATAGAGTGTATGTTTCAAAATTGCGTATAATTCAACTGGTTTGCATTACTTTATAAACCACATCATACAACTTAATTTAATATTTAATATAAAAATCTGTCTGATGTTATAAGCAAAGTTTACCCAGAAAGTAAATTTTTATAGGCCACATAAAAACTGATTGATGTGGCATAACCAGCTGTCCAAGAGAGACTTACTCACATTTATCACAACCCAACAGGTTTCTGTGGTTTGGCTCTCCTAATTGCCAACAAGCGTGAAATTAATCCATGAATATGGCTCCCGACTGCATTAAATTTGAGAACTATAAACAGTAGATTTATGCCCGCCTTTAGATTGTTTTCTCGTTAAATCACCAAGATTTCCCTTCAGATTAGGCTTAACATCATGACCTCCAGGACCCATAAGGGAAGGTGACAACTGACAGGGTGAAGTCAGTTAGCCCCAAACAAAAAGTCCACAAAAACCCCAGACTATATGGCCACTCTCCCTAACATGGTAACAAGAAGACAAACTTTGATACCCAGAACCCAACAGTGCTTGACACCATAACCTTGTAGGGGGCTGACATATTTGGTTAGCATTATATGTTAAGACTTTAACTACAGCTAGCCTAAATACATGTGGCACCATTGAACAAGGTGACAGAGCTCTGTTTCCATAATTAACAAGTTATAGACTAAATTTAAACACACAAGAATAATCAGACTTTGTTTACATTTGAGGGGCCCCACAGTCCAGTGATAAGCAGGTCAGACTACTGATACTTCTCCAAAGTACCACTCATTGATTCACAAGTACCGCAGTTGATCTCATGTTTATCAGGTAACCACGCGAAGTAACTCGTGATTATCATGGGGGTGGTTTAACAAGGTTCTCTCTGTTTTCAACTGTATTCAAGTGAAGCTGTCCGAGTGGCCATAATCTGTCAATCATCATATATGTGAAATGCCCTTGAGTATGACATTAAACCCCAAACAAACAGTTGTGGTCTTTATCCAATGTTTTATTTTACATATATACAATAAAGTGCACTTCGTATTTTTTTTATAATGTAAGACCCTTGTTGTACTTAATATTGTAAATATATAGACTAAACAAACAATTCAGGTAAAATAAAGAAATCTATATTTTTAAAAACGGTGTTTTTTTTACTATGGTATCACTACTTCAGTGAATTAGAAAGTTTCGAATAAAATCAATATTGATGACTAACCAAAGGTTATCACATTAGAGCATATGGTAAAATTAAGTAAGTCTGTAAGAAGAGGCGGGCATATGGTCTAAGTTTGTCTGATCTTAAATGATATAATAGTCGTAAGAAACAAGGGAGCATATTGCATGATAAGGGGCCTGTGAATAATCCTGATTTCATCTGACTACATAGTAACATAATCGCTACAGTGTTTACAGCCAGCTCCTGCTCAATTCCTCAGGCTATACTTTGTAGTAAAAAAAAACACTCACAAAAGACAAGTTGTTTTACATGGCAAAATCACCTAGAAAAGTTTAGAGGTCAAGAGCAGTAGTCCTCTTAGAATGTTTTCTCAACGCCTAACGCTGACGGAAGACTCCAAACTCTGTTAAGAGATGAAAAGTGTGGCCAAACATGACTGTGTGGGGTAGCTAAATAAACCACCATCTTGTAAGCAGATGCTACAAGTGCCCCTTCCTTAACTTTATAAACAAATGCTTTGTTTCTCTGTCTGAGATGAGACAAAACACACCATGGATGATGACTTATCTTACCTCTCAATGTGGAATATTGTTTAAAATAAACAAAAGTAACCTTACATCTCAATCCACAACCCACCCTCACACCTCTCTCTTGTTTAGTTTTAAATAAGTTACAGATAATTTCATTGACGGCAGATGAATGGCATCATGAACACTCATTCATACTTTAATATCTTGTAGGCCTGGGCACACTTGCATGAAACTTCAATTTAATTCGTAAGACAAATTCTTATCGTAAATGACATTATCCCATGTTGACCTGCCATAAGGTGTTGTCATTTATGGTAAGAAATGTTTGAACAAAGTTTCTTGAAAGTCTGCCTTGATTAACTCAAGCTGAATGCTCAGTAAAATAATTAGGAAAGTGAATTTAGTAACACACTTACTAATGTGAATGAGGGTCAAAAGGATATCTGAGTCAACACCATGGTTAACCAGAAAGTACGTAAATAAATCTGGTTACATAACAGATAAAGGAACAGAGTTAAGACAATAACTGTATCTAACTGAATACCCAACTGGGTTTATATAAATTTCCATCTGGCCACGATGACGATAATGATAACCTCATCAACAGAAGTAATACAAATGCCACAAAAGCAACAGGGTACGAACAGAATCTTCAAGAGTTGTTTAAGATAAGGCAGGTTGGTTCATCAAGCCCTGGATGCATTCCAAATACCTGTCTTATCTAAAAACAAAGTACTGTAAGGCGGTGAATGAGTAAAGTGTAGTTTACATGACATAGCAACCTTGACTCTATTTTTAAATACAAAATGGTTTAATAGAATTACTAATGAACTTTCAAAATGTTTGGCTCATTGGAAGTTGCATGCTTTCACAGGCTAGGTGGGATGTGGTAGTAATCCTTTAGACTGGAATACTTTTCAAAAATGGTGTCCTACATAATACATTTCTCGATATCTTGTAAGAGCCACATTGATCATTTAAATATATTTTGGACTTTAATACAATTAAGTAGTTTACAATTATATAGAAAATATTGTTTTTAAATTGCATCATAAATGGGGTACTGAATGATATCAAATACACTGTGCATAAAGATTTTACATTCTTTTTAATTGAGATTATATGAATAAATTTGAGATATATAGATTTTTAAAACAAATATTTTTTAAACTGCCAAAAGTCCCTAATAACTTCCTTTGTGAATGCATGCAATATTTTCTTCCAATACACCTATAAAAAAAGAAAGGAATTTAACTGTGCAAATAAAAGAGGTACAGGCCTACAATTGAGTTATTGCTTTAAGCTATAGCATCTTCAACACATAGCAGTAAATTTAATATTAAACTCACGTACATGTTATACCTCCAGCATTTTAAATTAAACACCTCTAGCTTCATATGCTTTCATGAAACGTAGCATCATTAATCTTCCTCAATGTCAATTAGATGTCTCGTCAAAGCATAATAATTACATCAAAATGAAAACCAAGTGACATGGGTATTTATATTTTAATTTAAGCGTTCTTCTGCACTGATACCTTTAACACATTATTAAGTTAACAAGTAATGCAACATAACAAGACCTCACAGTGTGTAACTGTATAACTATAAATGATAGTAATGAGTCTTAAAATATTAATAACATATTACTCTAGTTAATATGAATATGTTTAATGATTCTAGTTCTTTATTTAAATGATAAGCAAAAAACATTGTTGAATATTTTGTCCTATATAAGTTAGTCAGTTAAAATTGTTTTAACTTATATAATTGGCCAATGAAGGCATTAGAATTTTGGTGAAAGTCAGTATTTTTGTTCCAGGTGTTTTGTTCATTGTTGAAACGTTTCACTGTGAAGAAAGTTTTGAAAAGAAACTGGAATTGTATACTTAAATGTGGGACACACTTCCATGGTTACCAATGACAAACAACTATGGCCTTTGCGAAATATCTCAAAATCACTAAAATGTCCATAAACCTTTCCGGACGATTCCGGTCTCTCCTTCTTCACAGTGATTTAAGATGTTGAAACTGATAGGTTAGGACTTAGTATTACATCATCTGGAACCAGTCTGTACCATCCATCAACTACACTTAATATATATCATCTGTCTCACAACACAACAGTTATGTTAAGGATAAATCAAACTGCGAGGAATAAATCACACAACACACACATCTGTTATACGTTACAAACCATTTCTTTATGATATTCTTTACATTTAGAACTTGGAGGCATGAGTAAGTCAAACAAAAATGTTTAATAGCTGATGGATCCGGACTTAAACCCTGACAGGATACCAAAACATTTAGCTTCTAATATTCTATTTGTGATTTAAAACCAGGAAGCAACAACAACACACTTTTATTAACAACAGATTTTCGCAGCAGAAGTTATTTTTATATAAAGGAAGTTTTTCAATTAAATTTGCAAACTCTACAAATAAAAATGAGTTAATAACTAGACTGTGAGTTATCACACAACCATAGAGTATTGTGTTATCAGATGAGTTGATAGCATAGGACAATATAATAAGAAAGGTCAAATAGCTCTATATGTATATCGCAATGAGATTAAAAGAAAACCACAGACATACTACCAAATGGAATCCTGATAATTTAGTGCCCAAAATCATGCAATGTGTCCAAGGAATCCAGCCATAGAGACCAGAGCATAAGAAGGTTATTTGGATATCTACTACATTGCTGATTTAATGGGATCAGAGAGACATTTTCATTGATGCTCTCAGACTGGGGAACATTAGAGAACTGTACACTTATAATTGGCTGATCTCGAGTTCAGATTAGATCTATCTAAGTCTACAATAATGACCAAATCACATCAGACATTCAACCATTAAGTTTTATGTAGATCATGAAGGTTTTTCTGAGGCCCCTAACCAAAACAGACTGAACCTCAGTACTCCTACAACTATGACCAATCTTACAAATATTGTTTAGTTAAATGATGGCAGTCCCCCCCCCCCAACATAAATTATGGCATGGGGGGAGTTGAGTTGAAATTTGAGGTAGTGTTTAGTATGCATGGTTACATTGGGCAGCCATGTTATTATATGTCATACCTTGTTAAAGTGTTTGGTTAATTAAGGCTTAAACTAATATCATATCAGGTAAGGAGATAAACAATGACCTGGGGTTAGTCCGCTAATTACACCTGATTTCATGCCCTAACACACTGTGGTTACAACCTACCTTTTGCCACCTGAAATAATCACAGGATTGCTATTAGTATGTAGATTTCAGGCTCTATAATACTGTCACTTTAATAAGCCATCAGTTTCTACAGAAAATTGACATCTAGTAATAAACTCAGAGTATGTTTTCCATAACAAAATATGATATGTATATGTTATCACACAATACAAGGCCCATTATACATGGACTGACTCAGTTTGTTTGTTTGATTGGGGTTTGATGCCATATTTAAGGTTATTCATTGGACGACCTGCCTGCAAAATTGATGAAGGAAACCACCCTCTTAATCACCGTCAATAAACAAAGACCAGACAGGACAATCACAGGACGCAAAAAACAAAGGAACAACATATCAGCTTCTTGATGATCTTTCATCCCAAGATCTCCAGGACAACAGAAAGCATGTAACTTGATGTAAAGAATGAAGAAACACAGTTAAATGATACCATTATGCTCCAGTTTATGTACATATGCTCTTACATATGCTCTTCCATAGTTTCCAGGAAAGACAGATTTCTTTGGCATTATGAGATGAAACTTAACCCACAATATGGAAGTTACCTTAAACAAACATTTGTGATGGAGATATTCTAGACAGAGTTATCTATTGGTACTACATTAGGATTTTAATATTTAAAACATGTGATAGCAAGAACATGTGTAGTTACATAGGAAAGCTAGAGTAGGTGCTCTATTTATCATAGAAAACATCTAAGAAATGTAGTTATATGTTGCAGTAAGGTTAGAGTGCCTCTCCACATGGGTATCATTGTAAGGGTGTAACCTAAAGATGAAATTCCCCATTGTTTTAACTAAGATAACTTCAGGGGTTCAGTATTGTTGAACACTTCCTGTTTTACCCAGTTATATCACCTGGCAAATATCAGCAATAACACAACTGACTGTATGACTATATCTTCATAAATATCCAGTGTTATATTATGACAGTATTGTTCAACACTTCCTGTTTTACCCAGTTATATCACCTGGCAAATATCAGCAATAACATAACTGACTGTATGACTATATCGTTATAAATATTTATAAATACATATTTTTTTTTACTTTTAAATTGTAGAGAAAAAGTTTTTCTTGCAATGTATATTCAACACATGTGTTACTGTGTAAAAATCAAGCCCCCCCCAACCCAAAATAAATTAAGTCCCCTTATGATTTAGTCATTCTTGGAAACAGCGCTAAACAATATGTATATAATCAATTTGGACGGGGAAATGTGTGTTTCTCCATCTGAGATCGAACAAGGTTTCTACCTGTAGATCTCATCCCAAATAAAGCATAAAAAATGTTCTCCTATTGCTGATACATGGATGCTAAACTGTTTTTCAAGTGTCTCTGGTTTAACCCACAGATTTATACCAATCAAGGAAGTCTTATTCCAAGATAATGACAATGTACTTTGGAACACAATCAATTTGTTATTAATCTTTTTTTTCTGAATTGGAAAAGAACTGCATTTAGAAACTCTGTGAAGCAAGCAGGTATGTATTTACTCTGGGCAGTATATCATCTGGATAGAGTTCCAGACATCAGTGGTAGGCAGTGGGTGTAGCATGACAGTGGAATTGTCTTCAGGTTAATGGGAACAAGAGAAAATAGTTTACTCCCAGAACTACTTTATACATTATAAAGTGCTCTGTAGACAGACTTGATGACAACTGCAACATTACTTTCTTTGAAAAACCAGCCCACAAAACCATAAATAAGCTATAAAAATCCTCCAGTTCCCACCTGGTTTGTAAACATCTGCCAGACAAACTCACCATCAAACACTAATTGGTCTAATTAGAGTGTAGAATTCAGTTTGAACAGGCCGGATGCATGGCAAGATACAAAGAACAGCCAATTCTCAAACAATATAGTCTATAGTTTCTGAACACCCATCCCAAATTTCCCATTTCCTTAACCTCAAGTCATTCTTTGAAGTAAACGTGAGTTTTATGTGACTTGAAGCCACATACATTTTCTTTTGAAGTTGCTTTTAGACAATTAAGTTATTTTTTGTGCAATTCTTCAAAACCAAGACTAATTGCTTTACATAGATATATGTTGATCAAGATGAATTCCATTAAATGGTTGGACTTTCACTAAAGAGAAAAACATTTTGTCTAACTTGTCCAAAGGTTTCTTTAATTCAGTTATGTCGGCACACAAGTTTCATGAAAGTAGTGTCTAAAGCCTTTCTAAAAACCAAAAACCTCTTAAGTAACAAGTATGGGAAAGTAAATGTCTTCGAGGACACGATGTAAAAGCTAAAAGCCGTAGTAATATTTCTCATTATCTCTACCATCACTGTTCATTATCGTCACTCCCTACTAACAGCTACACATAACACCTGAACAATCTAAACACTGTCAAAATTAAGCATTCCTGCAGTAAGGAAACACAAATTGTGTCCAAAAAAATTTATTTTTGTCTGATCATGTTCGTTTATACATGCACCTGTTTTGTGGTATTGCCAACTAATGTTCCTTTATGTAAAATGTATTGACTTTGTGTACTTGATATCATGGTGTGCTAAAATATCAAATTATGTATCCATCTTAAAATTTTTTTATAATGGTTAATGTTCAAGAGAAAAAAAAATCCTTACCACTAAGTGTCATAGGGTTCTATTAAAATGTTTATGCTGTCAAGTTTTTGATCTAGATGATAATGTGAATACATGTGTGGCGTAAAGAAGGAGACGTGATTTGATTGAAGTGGGCACGATATCAGTGAAGGTATGGAAACAAATTGAAACTGGTTATATAAGCTTTCCTCTACCTAATTAGCGAGGCTCAGAGTGACCAGAGAAATTGATATGGAGAGGCTCCTGTAGGTTGAAGGGGACATAAGAGTCCCTGGAGAAGGGAATCAATGTGCCAAGACCTCCTGTTATCTCAACAAAATATGAAGACTTCAACGTGATGAGTATTACAATCATCTGAGAGAAATTTCCTTCGATATATTTCACCCTTCCGAGCTAATTATCGTTAGCTCAAGGCAAATTGAAAATATTGGTCAATACGGGTAACTAGTTTAGAGAAGGCTGATGAGTTAAAAACAGCGTGGTAGGGGCACATAGTTAAGGTACATGTGCCTGCTTCAGACTTTCCTCAAAGATAGCCACAGGCCAAGTATTCTATCCCAGACCAAATGAACAGATATTTATTCTAAGAGCTAGAATTACAAGGAATTATCAAAGCAATTTCCACACTACTAATGAGTTGTCTTTGATAAAACCTCTCAAGCAAACTTGGCTAGATTTGCCTCAAGGAACTTCCTTCAAAGGCTTTACTTTCCATGCCTTGTCCAACAATCACAAGTCTTCTAAATTGACAACATTTAAATCAAATGTCAAAAGTTTTATTTTTTATTTTTTTACTTTATCATTATGATAAATCATGGCTTGTGAATGAAATAACGGTTGTGATATATAAATTAAAATATTAAAATGAATCAAAATGCACACAAATTAAAAAAATATAAATTTTACATCCTTTCATCTAACAGCTAATAATTCAAACCAACTCCTTTACCGGTAATACATTTAAAGTTTAAAATTTATAAAGCGGCGTTATTCCACAAGAATTAAATTTAATTCAACTTTAGCCCTTTTTATTGTCAATTACATACTTTCAAGAAGATGTCACATAAGTGTTCATTAAAAACCCAGAAAAGGACAGAACCTTTTGACTAGACAGCAAAGTGCAACTTCAAAGTGCTGAAGTGCAGGTAAATTACATAAAAAAGAGGACCTCAGTATCATATTAAATGATAAACCTTTTTGCAAAAAAATTTTGTACTTCTAAAAGCTCTTGTATTTTTGGAAAGGAAATCCTATAAGTCTGGAAGAATTCCCCTTGGTTTTAGCAGCTCTTAGTATTCCATTGGCACAATATCACTTCTTACTTCCAGGCATGCTGCATTAATAAGACTTCCTCTCTAAAGTGACAGGAAAACTTGGAGTGTCTTTCCATCAACTAACTCATGTTTGATGTTTGTTTGAACAGATTTAGAAGCCAATAAAATGGCAAGAGTGTTATCTTCTTGGTATCGATAATGACAAAACACCTTGATATCAACTGATGTCTACATTAAACCCGGCTAACAAGTCAGTTAGTAAGGCTGAACTTCAATTGTGATCACTGAAATTAAGTGGATGGTTACATAAAATACCCTACATGTTTTTAGGAAGATTTAAAATCTGGCAAAGTAAATAAGATTGTTAGCGTAGGTTTAATGGTGAATCAATTAAATCTGAACTATCAATACATTCATTGGCATCCTGTAGATACAGCACAATATAGGACTTCATTTGGTTCCTTCAAAACACTAGGCTTGCTATGTGTTAACATTAGTCTTCAGTAAAGATGTTTTATTTACACATTCTCTAATATTATAACACAGTTGCTGCAAAACCAGTTGGTAATGATGGAGAGCAGAACTGAAATCTGATGGAGGCTTTGGCTGTTTATAAAAATATTAAAACAAGCATAGAGGAAATGAAGTGTACAGATATGCACTGGCAAATACATAAAAACAAATGCAGTAAGAAAATTCCAGTTGGCAAAAACAATCTTGAGGCTCATTAATTTGACATGAGATTCCTCTAATCACAAGACTCTATTCAGCTAGCTCAGCGGTGTGGATATATCTTTCTAGTGAATTAATTAAGGTAATTAAAAGGTGTTGAAGTAATTAAATATAAAGACAGCCACAAGTTTAACAACTGCCAGAGCAACTTATAATGCAATTTTGAGTGATAGCTGTCATTATTTTAACAATTCTGTTTATTTTCACGAGAAAGAAGGAATCAGCATTTTATATCGTAAGTTATAAGCAATATTTTGTTCATATCATTTACCTGCACATAAGTATATGCACCTAATTTTTTAAAATGGAATATAATCCATAAATCTGCTTGCCATTACAATTTAGATGTACAATATAGTTTATTGTTCAAGGTTTAAGCATATTTCTTCATTTCTGTTCAAATTTTTATGATTTGTTCAAATGATGTGACATGTAACTGTAGGTAGAGCATGTTTTCATTAAACGCTACAGATAATTACTAATGACTGCAGTGAGTCCCAAAAAAAGAACTATCAACACTAATATCGGTCATCTTCAGTTCAATATTCTTTAAAAAATGTCTGCACAAACAAACCTAGAGGCATTAAATTTTAGAATGAGGATGAAATAAATACTGAGGGTGACATTAAGTAGTAATCAGTCAATCCCCACATAACACCGCCATCAATCAATCCCCCCATAACACCGCCATCAATCAATCCCCCCATAACACCGCCATCAATCAATCCTCCCCATAACACCTTAATCCCTATGTAGTTATTAACATTTATCTGTCTCATTGTGAAAGTGAATGGGAATTACGAAAAATGGCTTGCAAGAAATCCCTGTTGTGATACTCATCTTTGCCTATTGAAACATTTCCAATGAAAGCGATTTCACTTCAGTATTTTCTAACTGTTAACTGTGCCAAATTTTTTAACATGTGAATGTTTTCAACTAAAACCACAGGTAAGACCTGCACTGACAAAACCACCATTGGTATTACCAAGATATGCTTAACCGCTACAACCCTCATCCTAAGTCAACGCCATCAGGCAACTCTTATTCTTAGAAATACAGATTTCAAACAAATTACAATATAAATGCTATTAGCTACTTAAGCATGATTTTATCCTGCAGCAAATAATACAAATTAATATCATTTACTAAGAAAATTATTTTCTCAACTTTTCCATGATCATTAAAACTCAAAAATTTTACTCCTAAATACTTTGCGCTTCAATTAATAACCACATGTTGGCAGATCATTTTCTATCTAGCTAAGGGTTTTGCCTGAAAATAATGATAGCTAGATCATAGTCTCTAAGTTTTTTTCTTATCAACAGAAAAAAGCAGTATGTGACAAGATGGAGCCCTAAAGCTATGATGAACAAATTAGTTTTCTTCATTCCACGATCTCAGACGGAAAGTTGCCCCAAGCTACAAACTGAATTATCCTCCCTTGCCTTACATTGCTTTTTGTGATTTTTTTTTTTTGTTCAATAGAATGTTAATCATTTTCTTACATGAAAAATAGGGCAAAATGGATTTCTTATTAGCCATGTACATAGAGATGGCCTGAAGGCTAACAGAACTATGTAAGTGAAATGGAGAATGTGGCAGAGTGCAGGGCTGTATCATGGCACAGTGGCTTTTAATCAGTAAAACAAATACCTATATCACATCTTCTCAAATATATGGTAACTGCTGCTAATAGGGGAATGTGTCACGGAATTAAAATTAAACCTTTGTCTGACTTGTTTAACAAATTTTTAAAAATATCAATATTTATATCATCCTCAACTATTCTTCTTAATAATCGAATTTATTATATCACAAAAAAAATATATAAATTGCATTTATATCAGAAATTTTTTTTAAAAAGTGTATTGAACTCCAACAATATGAATCTCCATATTTTAGGAAAACAGAATAACTGTGCATGTTTTCACCTGGACTGCACTTAGAGCTCCTAACACCAATTGTGATGTTCATATACTGACCACCCAGTTTGTTATCCACTAGATCAATACAGTTATCTATTACTGTATCTTTAACATTAATGTAGTTTTCACTGTGCAGGTGTCTATAATGAAAAGTGACAAATTGCTTCAACAATGTCATCTAGGACATATTAATTAACCTATATTTGTACAAGTGTACATACATTAAAATTTCTTATACACTAGCATAATACGCAGCCACTCAATATTCACACTTACATGTTAAGTGCAAGGCAAGTTTTATGTGAAGCATTTTAGAATGATGAAAAATTATTGAAAACAAAAGATAACATAGTGTTTTTTCAATGAATCGATCTGCTTTAAATCTATGTTAAAAATGTTGTCCTAATTATTGAAGTGATTAACACACATAAATGAACTTATTATAACTTGCCAGTTTTGTGAACTTGTTTTGTCATAATTGCTTATGTATATTTACATATTTTATTTCAAACTAAGTAGGCGTGCAAATTTATTACAGCCTAGTTCCATAGGCTCTTTATAAATAGATGTGTACACTACTGGAACTTTGTAAATTGATACACATAACAACAGAAACAAAAGAATAGTTCATTCCTCTTAATATTTAGCTTGAAACTGGCAGATAAATTGAGTGTTTATGTGTAAAATATGACTGAAGATTGACGTTATGCTATAATATTGATTGAGATGGTAGAATGTTTGGAGAATATTCAGCCAATCAATGGGGACCATCTGACAGTGTTAATTAGTGCTATGTTTGTCTCACTAGTTTCATCTGAGAGCACCTGTTGTAATAAATCAGTGGCCATTCTCTCATCATAAACAACATGTTAGACAGAGTCAGTATGAGGGGACAAAATCAAAGAAAATGTCACTCGTGAAAGTAACCCCACACCAAGCTCATTCTGTGACAGCCTGGGTGAATCGTGAGCAAATCTACAAAACCCATAGTGAACTGTTTACAGAAACTCCCTCCAGAGAAAATCGCACAAATGTCGTAAAATGAAAAGATAACACGCCCAAGGAAGGCTTAAAGATACTTTTTGCTAAGAAAGCAGCAGGTATATCAGAGAGGCAGCTGATGGGACTGATTTCTGAATATTTATTTAGTCTAGGATATCGAAGAAGTCAAAATGCAGCTCGGTTTCTTTTCTAGGCAACGTTAGTTTCTCAATGGCTTAACCCCCACCCATTGTTCGCGTAGTCAACAGGGGGTTGTTAACTTTTAATTTTCCAGTCTGAATAAACTCACAGCAGGGAATAGAAGCAGTTGGAATGAGAAATAATTCAATTCCACATATCTAATGAGTATGAAGCCTAGGTTTCTATAGCTAGAGACACCCCTGAGGGTTTTGTAAGAGCTATGGTGTCATGTGGGCGGTGCAATCACTACAACAAAATGTACACTTCTTCCCTCGGATAGACATATCTAAACTGTTTCAGTCTGAATAATACAAAAATTCAGATAAAAACAAATTTGCTCATGTCAGCCATTTGTCATTCTGCAGAATGCAATGAATACAACTAAACAGAAGTCTGAAGCGGCCAAAAACGATAATTCCATCTGAAGTCTGAGTTCTCTCTGGGAGTTCACTATATTGATATATCATATTTTTAGTGTGGTTGAAATTTATGTAGACTTTTCAATAATACATGTACAAGTAACAAACTAGAAACTTACTTCAGACAGATTAAAACATTAATAAATTTTATTTATGTTTTTTTGGGATAATAATATTAGATGCCTGTTCACAAAACTCAATACATGTAATATTGAAAAATATACTTAAATGTCAACCATACAAAAAAATATGACATATCAATCTAGTGCACTCCCAGAAAGAACTCAGACTTCTTCAGATGTATTGTCGATATAAGTAGAGGGTAGTGTTTGGGGCCGGATATCAGACAGTTGTAGGCCAGAATCTACATAGGTCTATGTAGCAGAGTAACAGGGTCAGCCAATCGGCTCCATCATACATCATCCTGCCATCTTTCTCCTGCAGTTCCAGAATAATGCACAACGTCATAACAAATCTCTAATTGGGTGGCACATATTACTGTCTGTAGCTTCCCAGAAGGGAAAATTACTATTCCTGAAAGCAATAAAAATGACAAGAACATAAATGAAGTGTACTAACCTTGTGCCAGGCAGGAGATCTGACCAATGAATGGTAAAAAGAGGAGAATAAGGAAACTCCACCAGTGTGGTATGGACTGAGGAACACACACCATCCTTCACCGGTTCATGGGGCCTTCCTCACTCTGACTGTCACATCAACACTGAATTACATCTGAAACACAGGAGAAATACAGACATCTAGTAACTCCCGTCTCGTTAGTTACACTGCATTTGTAACATAATAAAGATCTAACTTGTCTTACCATAAATAAATACCCGGCAGTGACAGGCATTTGCCTTTCTGATCCAATCAGTACATAAACATTCTCTTCTAATTGCATAAAAACACAATGTGACAATGTCAGTTAAATTTGCGAAGTTCAAATATTAATCTATCTCAATTTTTACTTTTTTCATTTGACAATGTTCATTTTAACATTAATTGAAAACAAAATGAAAGGAAAAGGAAGGCTATATAAACCTAGACATGTAAAAAACATTGAATATGTTTCCTGTCGACAAAAACCCTTACGAAAAATACACTTAGGAGAATCTAACAAAATGGCTTATCTTGTCCATATCACAAACTTATCATGCCAAACATCTGATGAAATATCATAAGTAACTATGCTATGAATGATGTCCCAGTCAAGATACTTCCTGTTCAAGTATTCTGCATATATAGATTCCCATTCTATGTTCTGGTTCTAAAGCAATGCCTTTATCAATTCATGTAATAAAGTGAAGACTGTCTTTACACAAATTTCCCTTATGTCTATTGGCCCTTTAGAGAAAAATACAAACATAAAAAAAGGCACAGAAAAAAAACACTTATTATACATATATAAACATTTTCTGAACAAAAATAACAAACAGAAAGAAACACAGAGAAAAGAAATAATAATATCTAAGGTGGGATCTATCAATTAATGCAGGTGTAAAAAGGCCAGGTGGGTTTGACAGTTTTA
>JARDVA010471992.1:0-15106 GCA_030265315.1 Mopalia swanii | reverse complement strand
CCCCCCCCCCCCCCCCCCGGGGGCGAGGAGAGGAGGAGGGGGTACGCTATCCAATGAAATTCTATGCATCGACGCGTTATCTCATTTCATTGAACAAGAGCTGAGTCTATATTAACACTTTGTTGGTAACTCTGATAATTATTTGTCGCTAATACATCAGCATATAGTACAAAGTGGAAACAGATTCGATCTATTTTATCATCAGTGGCTATCTGGAATTGAAAACACATTAAAATCGGATGAGTAGATTTTGCAAACTTGGAACCTTTTATGTTACAAATGAACCGGTAAACAGGCTTATTAATTGATAGCTTTAGAATTATCCTCCGGGACTATATCTGATCGGATGGATAAATATTGGCTGTAGCATTTGATCCCATATCGGCCTATTAACAACCGCATTGTCACCATTCTCCGATTGGTCCACATTTTTAGATGTTAATCTTCTATGTGCACGTTAATGCGCCGTAGATTAGCATCAAGTCTTCTATCAGCCACAACTATATATATATTTGTTTGATCGATTGACAGGGGTTTAACTCCTATTACAACTATTTATAAAATACACTTCTGATAAACGTTTGTGCGTATTGAAAATCTTAGTTTAAGCAATTCTAAAAGAGTAAAATAAACTGGGTTTCGAATACTTACAGCCCCACGATTTAACGGCGAACTATATAATTCATTTTATATTCCAATGTGATGAACTTTGCACGCAGTGACGTCACAATATAGGAAAATAACAAATGTCGTCCTAAAAATGTGCTTTCTTCTCTCATTAAGATATTTTATAGCATACAAGAGGATTGAAGCAAAATTTACAAACTAAAAATTTAACATGAAGCTCCCTTCTATATAAACTTCAGGTCAGATATTTTCTACACAATGCAAATTTTTATAAGCTTACTTTTTTCGAGATATCTGTAGGATACCCATAACAACTCGAGACTAAGATCTATTCAGAAGTAAATGAATAAGAGATAGTCTAGAAAATGCGATGATTCATCAGTTTTGTTCAATCCTTCTGCTTGTGTATATATGTAGACCTCGACATATGTATAAAGGATTTATAGACCTAAACCTTTCTTTGTATTTAGATTACCTATTACATATTCGGTGTGAGCTATCTACTGCCTATACACAATTTTCAGAATATAGACTATACTGTATTTTATATATTTTGGAATAACATTTTCTTATTTTGAACAAATTGTAGGTCAGAAAATGTTGCAGGGTGAAACCATTCCGGGAATCGAACTCACGATCCTCAAAAGAATGCCTGGTGACTGAGTGGTCTATAGGCGGCAGAACATTTACACTGCTGACAATTCAATGCCAAACTCTGAGAGGCGTGGGTTCGATTCCCGGACGTGATTCAAGTTCCAAAATAATGTGAACTAGAGTCTGTTTAAACTAAAATAAAATAAAACTAAAATAAATTCCCAAAATAACGAAAATACTGTTAATATGTATTGTCTAATATCCACTTTGTATGCCCTTTCTTAGAGTACGTGTATATTGGAATGGGCATTTGTAAAATACATACTATGAGAACGGTGCGTATGTAACAGGAAAGATTATAGCTGTAATGCTACAAATAATCAGAGAAGCTTGGCATGCCGTTTGCTGGGTGACAAAAAACTCTGTTTGTTTTGAGCGAACTCACTTGATAATAAATCAATTAGCTACCGAAACGTTTAATCGCTGGATCGGAAGAACGGCGGCAAATTGATGGGTAAGGTTCGCTGTACACGTAATTGATGGACAAGTAGCTCTTATATTGCCGTACAATTACCTTGGATATAGCTCATCTAGCCGAGCAATTAGTAAAACAAGCTATACATGCCACAAGAGCGCTTTGATTGACAATTCATTACGGAACCCACGCATTTCGCCTCTTGTGGTTTCATAGTGACTTACATTGATCGTTAACAAGTCGGGAAATCTGCTGAGGGGGACGCGCCACTACACCAGTTAATAGCAAAAGCGTAACCTTGGAGAGAAATGCCACATGGACCATGGTATTCTCAGAGTATTTACTAAATTGAGTAGACATGTTTATACCTAGGCTTTTTTTTCATTTAATTTGTATATTCGAAAGACCAGCAGTGTTTATTCTATTCATATATTATTTAATTAATGTTGCGAAAATATCTTTTTCGGATTTCACAATTCGTTAAAACAAACATCACTTAGTGACCTCAGTTGATTTATGGCTCGCGTCAATTAACCAAATCAATTAACTGTAGTCCATTAACATACATGAAGTCAACAACACACTTCGTACACTTGTTCTCTGAACTACATTATGACTATGTCAGTCAATGGACATAGACTAGGCGAGAGAATCTACCAATTTTATTGAAGGGGTCAGTCAGAGTTATGGACATTTGATTAAAATCGGAACCCGTCTTAACTCCATGCCATACGTACAGCCCGCTCGGTCATAAACCAGGTCCATCTCGAATCTAGTGATATTCGCTTAAGCGGCGAAAATTGGGCAGTCGTGGTCAGCGAATAACAGCTATATAAATATACCGGGATTATTCTACGATGTCATTCAGCTATAGATGAATCAAATTTCCTTTTAAAGATACCAGAGTCACCCCAATCGAACAAATAAACAAATTATAAAGATACTAACGATTTTAATCAGTCTTAATTGAATAAAATGTTCAATTTTATGTTGACCTAGATAAGACATTTTCGAATTTGTATGCACCTGGATTTTTTTTTGTACAAGTAGCACCCTTATTTGGAGTTGTAGTAATAATATTTTACGAAATAAAGTACCCAAATTGCACGGTATTTTTTCTGTGGACATTAATTGAATATATAACAGGTTTAAAATGTATAGCTAAATCTTCAACGACTTTATCTATGTGTAATCCGGAGGATTGAAGCTTTCCAGCAATACCTGACAGTAGGTGCAGTACAAGTGTTCAGGGGGGAACCGGTAAGAAATGTAGTAATACTACTCCTCGATCTTAAGTAAGCGATGTATAAGAGAATTAATTTCCCTACAGAACCAAGACATTCAGATATTGAGGCTATACGTGGAAGTGGATATTGAGTGTTGGAGTACCAATCGTATTCTCGCGAGAGTTTCGTAAGATGCCAGGCCATCGCGCATTTATCTGCGCCAATAATTGAGACGACATTTCCAACGGATGAGCAAATGAAAGAAGTTCAAAACAAAATGGTCCAGGCGTATCTTAGAGTCAATGTCACGACGTGACAATGCTGGAGTACAGATCTGTCGTATATCAGTGAAGAACTTTTGCACACGGCTTGTAACACCAACCAATCAAATAACATGTTACCTTGAATTAGTAAGCTACATTTTAATACCACCTGTGGGAACAAAGACAGATTTTATTGGTGTTTTTTTTAAAGGTTTTCTTGCAGAATACTGTTCCCGTGTGGCCAATGAACATTTGACACTGGTTTGTGGCCAGATTAACTGTTTTTTATTTATTTTGTCGAAACCCTCCTCTGCTAGTGCTAATTCCCTAACTAGATAACTCTGTGGTAAACATTTTTAAGACGACTTTATATACATATAAAAAAGAAACAGTTTGATTTTAGATGATTTGACTAAAAATGTCGCCTTCTTATCTCCATGGCATTGCGTATATACCATTTAGTCATAAATGAGGGTCATGTAGTGTAGTAATATTCGCTTATTTTATGTAAATTGTGCGGTCGTTGTTCGACAAGTTACAACAGTATAAATACGCATGGACTATATAATGATGTCATACGCTTTTCTGATATTTTCTCACGTTACTTGTCATGTAAAGGCAGTCAACCAACGTGTTATTTTTATCGTCACGTGATGTTTTGCTTAAAATGAATTATAATAAAGCCAATAATGCACCTTTACGCATGTTTGCGTTTAAAAGTTCCTTACAAACATAAATAAATAAAAAAGTTGTTCCATTTTTTCAACTCCATTACGCATTTAAATTTATGTATCTTTCTGTAACTCTGACGAAGAGCAGAGCTCTCCTACGTGAGTTCCAAGGACGAACGTGATAACGCGGGTTTATCCAAAAGTTGTAGTCTTCATTGAAAGCTAGGCGGGACTTGATGGGACTTGATGGTTACAAAATGGGATGTTTTCGAGGGTCTACGGGTCAGAGTAAGGTTTAGCTATGCTACATGGAGATTCCTAACTGTTACAAATAGCAGAACGCTGCCATGATTCGGCACTTTATCTTCCAATCTATACAAATTGCATGGCCTTACACTGACTTAAACCATCTTGCATTCTTCCTTGAACACTTTTGTGTTAGACCGACACATAAAACGACCACTCGACGTCCATTTTCATGTCAAAATCAAACACTTTTCAACAGTACCACACTTGCTTAAAATGTCTTCCGCGGTAATTACATGTAGATCATGCGGATTCAACGTTATTTAGTATTCAGAGGCAGGCCTTATTTCTAAGGTTTTGGCACAGCTGCACCTCGTATCTCTATATACTGCATAGCATATATAAGATACTTATTCGCATCTAGGTACGGTCATGCCACCGAAGTATTTGATTCCCGCGGTGTCTCACTAGACTAGGCTCAAACGCGTATTGCCGTCCATCGTGTATTTATGATAGACAGTTTATATTGCTGTTCATTTTGACCCGGACAAACCTCTCTTGAGAGAAATGATCCAAATACATCAAATGTCGTAGAGTTAAGAGCTGTATGATTTATGACAAGTTGTCCCAGAGGTTCAACACACTTCTCCAATTAAATTGCGCCTTTTGAGGATACTTTGTCCTTTTAGGTTACAATACACGAGGCTTGATATATCATGCACACATCATACTAAGTACGTTTCTGCACCTCTTTTACAATTCGACTAATACATGCAACAAAGGAGATAAAGACAAAATATATGAAACTTAATTATAATAAAAAAATAAATAACCCCCCCAAAAAAAATAAAAAAATAAAGAAGAATATGTATAAATACGCAAACAAAGAAATGTCGAAATAAAACCATACAAAACAAAATGAACAATAATTCACAATGCGAATTACGATTTAATAAGGAAACGTTTCAGATCAGATATTATGTCAAACAGTATCCATTCAGCATGCACATACCAATTTAAGATACTCCAAGAAACTACGTTATTTTTTGGTTTGATTGGGGTTTTCGTATATTCAAGTGTATTTCGGTTATTATTATGACAACATTGGAGAGTTGATATCAAGAGCCAATCAAGTTGGGTCTTATAGCGCCTGTTTGGTTAGCATTTGTGTATCTTATGCCGAGGTCAAGGTTCAGCACGTCGCTGGAAATGTGGAGTTGCTGCTGTCTTCCAATCAGCGTTAGTATGAACGTTTTGTCTCGAAACGGCAGACACAGGCATATGATAGAATGTAGTCTACAGGCGTTCTACAGCGGCGTCTGGCAGAAGCCCGTTATATACGCTATGCATCAATCAGCGGGTAAATAAAGGTGTATATAAATTTTAAATAAAGTTTATTTCATGATCGAGTTGAATCCAGGCTAACCCTGTGGCTTAGAGCAGTATACAAGAAGTATATGTATGCTGTTAGGTATTGAGGAACATACATTGTTCAATAGAGGCTTAGTCTATAGCACTTCACATTATGGCGGTCTTGCTATTCACTCTGTAGAAGTACAATGTTTTGATATTAGTGAGATACTCTTAAGCATGGCGTTAAACATCAATCAATAAATCAATCTAACTATGGTTACAAAGTATGACTGTTTAACACCGGAGCCTACATGTATATCCAGTTATGACTTTCGATTCTCTGGGCTAATTGTAAGCCTACTAACTATAAACCGTTTGTTTATTTCAGTATTTGGCGTTCCCACGACAAGGCCGATCACAAGGAAATTCAGTTTCAACGTCCTGCTGTCAAACTGGCCTCAAACTTGAGTGGGCCGTGGGTAAACAGGGGTTAGACTTTTCATATCAAACATGTGATCGGGATTTATCATGTTGTGAAGGCCTAGAGGAAATCGTCAGGAGGAAACCCAACGGCATGTTCTACTCGTTGTGTGTCCCCAGCAGCACGGTAAGTTCAGCAGATTAAACAAGCTAATATAAGGCGTATATTTATCGTTCCCTTGTGCTTGACTTCCGTTGGTTTGTTTTGTTTGATTGAAGTTTAACGTCGTTCTCAAGGGTATTTCACTCATACGACGACGGATTGTCCACTTCACACTGTTCCTTGCCAAATTACGGTGGAAAACCAGGAGCAAACCTCCTAAAAAACACCACCACGATTGCCGGAGCAACATCGTGTGAAGGCCTGAAGGTCGACAGGCTTGACTTCCGGGTAACTCTGCAAAACTCGATCGGTATGCCGTGACTACAGATGCTTCATCGCCGTATTCTATGTTGGTGTGGAGTGCATCTGTAAGACATAAAGTTGGAATAGGCATCTTTTAAACCTTTCGTTTATTCTAGAACCAGAAGGTACCGGGAAGTGGCATGAATTACGTGAAATATCCCGGATCACATGACGTCACTTGCACGCCCTATATTGTAAATCAGCTGTCTGGGTGTAATCAAGAAAGTGCCTAAGAATATTTCACTTATTTAACTGCAGTTTACTGCAACATTGCATAGACACACTAGTACAACCGTCAACTATCAGGTGTGGTGCTCTCTTAAAAAAGTAATGCCCCTCTCTTGATCCAAATATATATTACACCAGGAACACTAACTTTGACACACTCACTGGTGTGCCCATGAGTTTTTGTCATTCATAAAGTGTATCGAAAACATTGTTTACCACTCAAAAGTTATTAGGTATAACACCCACTTGGCCTCACACAGCAGACTGTTTTAATTTTGGTTTGACAAAATAACAGGCACGTGATACAGCGACAGTGTTAGCAATCAGCACAAATGACAATACCTCAGAGTCATATCTCAGTATCAAGATTGAAACGGTGCTAGAATCTACACTGAAACGTTGTGCATTAATAAACTCGGAAGCTTAGATCCATAAAGTCTTACTTATTATGTTATGGACCCAGCTTCTAAATGCCACTAAACAAGTTATATCCGAGTCGTAGAAGTCTTTAGAGGGAATAAAGCGATCTTGCCTTGACTTGCAATTTTACTCTTCATGTTGCGTATATATAATGGGACTACGTGTATATGCAGCTGTCAATGTAGTCTTCCCGTTATCCATACTAGTATCGTTTGAAAGGTGCTTCGTTCAGCTTTGGTTCTCTGAATGTTATTGGGATAAGCCGTGGCCGAAATTGTGGGGTTTTATATTGCGGAGTGAGATTCTGTTGCCTTGTAAATGCTGTTGGTGCATAGAAAATTCTTTCCGTCCCCGATTGCCTTGACACGCCATAATAACAGTAAATAACCACTAGCCCGACAAAACACAAATAACTCAACCAAACAATTAACGAAAACAGATTATCTAGAGCCGCCTCGCCGTATGTGATCTGGACAGGTGGTCGTACAGAAGCGTGTAATTTTCCAATCCAATAGTTTTGTTTTACATAGATAACAAAATAAAAGTTGCAGATAAACAGTTAATTCAAAATTCTTTGAACAATTTGCAGATTGAAAACATATCTCAACGAATTTAATACACGTAAGTTGTTTTTATTAAACGTGTGTATATGTATAATCATTTCAAGGATTCTGTCTTATGAAACATTAGTAAGCAACATTAACTAGGTTCTGGTAGGTTTTCATAAATAAAGACAGGTCAGAAAGCATAGTCTTTCTGACTGGCTCAGTAGGTCTCCTGTCAAAATTATATGTATAAATGCCGACGTGACCGTCTGCTCTTTGTAATAGTGTATCCATATCCACGATAGGAACACAGCACTAGTAACATAAGGAATATAGTTTGCAGCTGATATATCGATTTTGAACGCACTCGTTTGGTCAGACTTTTATTTCACTATCAATCTCGTTGCCAGTGGGACCAATCTAACCTAACCAATTGTTTATGTACAGTGACCTCCCTTGAATCATTGGAAATTAATGCTGGTAATCGCCGCAAGGGGATTCCCTGTCGTAACACATGGCCCAATGATATTTAATCTACAATGGCGACACACGTATTGAATATACACTTAAAATGTGCCTATCTTTTTGAAATTACTCTTGACAGCTATTGCCTTAGGATGCCCTTTCCATCATTGAGAGTAAATTGAGACCAAGTGGAACTCAAATTTAATTTTTCTCGTCTTGTCCCTGGACAATATATCGGTCTGCGATTCTTGCCGAAGGCGACTCCTATAACTTATTTGGCAAGAATGCGTCACGCAGAATGCGGTCTATGAATATCTCATTTTACATCCGAATTCAGTAAAATAATCCGATAGATTTTTAAATTAATTGTATAAACAGAATATTGATTATAAATATCGCAAGTGCATGGAAGAAACAGTACATTTTGTTTTTGCTCCTTTTCAGTATAAAATTTAATTTTTACTATAAATTTTTTCAAGATTAAGATTGGTGATTCCGTTAATGCAATTAGTTCAAATCAACACAGAATTATTCAATTTTATTCATTTGTTATTGTTGTAACTAACTACATTTTTGTTTTTTTAATTGTTCAAAATAGCATGTGTGATCTTGGTATAGATCACAGACCTTTCTGTATATATTTTGTTGAAGTATTTGTAAATTTAATGAATGTATCCCTGCACGGCGTTTGCTAACTACAAGTTAATGCTATGAGCAATACGGACTTATTATAATGAACTATTTATGCACATAAGTAACACAATAATACCAACTGCTGCACAATGTATAGTTCTCAACCGTACAGGTGTTACCTGTTAGTCTTCGCCATTAATCAATAACTTTTTCATGTCACAGCTATTTTCGTAAGATTTATAACAACAAAAATAAAGAAATTTCCTGTTTCTATTCACTTTATAAACTCAAGAAATATTATTTCAATTCAATTTTAATTAATGTTTGTGTTTTGTTTTGTTTTTTCTCCAGGATGAGTACATCCGCCGGAAGTGATGCTGTCCATTTCATAGCCATTGTTCCATGACGCAATTTCCTGTCCACATTATAAAAGATTTTCTTTCCTCGAGTCCACCTTTCTGCGTATTCCTTGGTTAAAATATTTTTTTTGTACAGATTAAATCGCTATAATTTTCTTATCAGTATTTAATATTTGTAATTGCATATGTACAGAGCTTCTGTCGCGAATCCTGTAACATTTGAAAAGAAAAATTGATGGAAGGATTAGAGTAAGTTTCAACTGAAATGAAATGTGCTGCGAAAAGTGTCCATAAGCAAAATACGGCAATAAGCTAAAAAATTTCATTCTATAAGATAACTATGGACACTGTTGTTCAATATACACAGGATGATTTTCTCTCAGGTAGAACTTCAAATTTAGTAATATTTTAATTTTGATTATGTTCAATCATTAGGAGCCAGTCTGAGAATAATAAATAAAATTAGGTATTTGACTTGCCGATTTGAGAATTTTGTTTTATTGGGGAAAATCATTTTGAAATGTACTATAAATAACACGGCAAGTGCGATTCTGTCCTTTCGGCGTAACCTATATTTAATGTATATTTACACACTTTTGAAGACACGTGTCATCGTACTTCTCGTGTTATGTGTAGTTAATGGTATACAATCGCTCCCTGAAGGAACATGTTCTTAAATAAATAAGGTAATTATGTAACTGTGGCACAAATGTGCTATCAGAAACACTCACCTGCCGTTTTCATGCTAATTAAACATGATCAATGTTTTTGTGTCCCCGTTTCGTCAAAACGAGTCACATCAAGGGGAAAGAAACCACACAGGAGTTTTCGAATATTATGTTTTTTTTCTCTCGTGTGAAAATGTATTTTACATTATAAGTTCATTTATGACATATATTTATGTCATTTCAAATTTTAACTTTAAAACCTTAACTGGTTAAACGCATGTATAAATAACACTGTGTTCGTTCCAAAGTTTCATTTTGGATATAAAGTTGATCTTAATTGTGAAGACAACAGAGTTTCGTCAGTACTTGTGGCTAAGCCACAATATCAACTTTATCTCGGACTGATTTGAATGACGAGCATCTGAACAACGCTAATGTTTTCTCATAAACCCCATGTTTGAAAGGCCTCGTCTGTGTAATTCGATTCAACCTCTTAATTTTCTAGGCGATTGTTTTCGACCTGAGTTGTATAGAAGACCGTTTGTTTAATTGTATTACCAATGATATTTTTCAATAAAATTTACTAGATTTTCTTTCAAGTTATGGATTTTCTTACAAGAATATGAGCTTCTCTTTCTTTTACAACAATGGTGTCAGTGTTGTACTTAATATTATTTGTTTCAACTTGGTTCACGTAGGTGTTGCAGGTGTTATAGAAAATGCAAATGAGGTACAATCCGACAGAGAACATAGACATTCATAACACACTCGATATTTTTAATACGTTGATATTGTCTGCCCAGGTAACGGCATGCAGAAGCGTCGTTAAATACATGTTTTGATTTCTTTGCCATTTTGTTAAATTATAGCGAAACTTGGGCCAACCTATCTCGTTTTGTTGTTTAAAATCGTATTCAGGGTATTTGATTTCAAAACGTATGACTATGCATTTACATATCGTCGCGATAACCGTAAAACCGGGGTTACCTCGCCTCACTTATTTGTATACCTCGAATTACTCGGGCTAACGCAAACGAAATACAAAAAACCAAAAACGACAATTTCCGCACATACGGCTTCGACCTTCACAGTTCCAGAAGAAATCTGAAAACAAATCTGCAATGTTGATGTCGTACTTTAGCCCTTCTTTAGAAGCTTGAAAACATCAACAAACTGCAAAACGAAACTGGGATACAATATTACGATACCACATATTATGAAACAAGGAAAGTGCGTCACATATCGTTGTTTCGACTTTTGAAATTTCACAGGTTCGCTTTGTATTTTCATGACTTTATCGTTTTGTCATAAAATCGAGTGGCGGCATCGGGCTTCCTTACTTGAACCTTTGCGGTATGTGGAAGAGAAACTGCTTCATTCAACCAATTCTCAGTATTTAATACTGAAAGCAGCTTAGGCCAGCGTCATCATTTGGGTACATTCTGTATTACAATTCGCCTTCCGGCAGCGTTCTCTGCGCGCCTGTGGATGGAAACGACCAGATACACATTTTAGTCGACTGTGAGCTAATAATAATCATTGAAATCTGTCATAAATAAAAGATAGAATACCCCAATTCTAGAAAGTGAAACCTCATGAATATAATGATTGTGAAAAGGCAGATCCACTAAACTCGGTTAAAATGCAGCCGACAATTCAACTTGTTTGTCTGAATGGGGTTTTGCGCAGAACTGAAAGTCAGTTGATTAATGACAAGCCAGCCCCATGAATAAAGGAAAATACCCTCACTTGCCAAAAAAGAAACAATATCGCTTGATGCATAGAAATGACACGGCACACCTTGTTGCCTCTTAGCCAAGGTATCAACGTTGTCATGCACTGGCTAAATCGATACGACTAATGGTGTCCTTCTACTCAGTATAGCTTTGCATGGGACAAGGTGTAAGCTAGAACATTCAAACTTTCGGTTAGCTGGCATATTGTTGGCAGCATTTCCTCCCTGTGTTCGCTTATCTTGGCCAATTACATTGTCCACAGAGAATTGCCGCTTTTAAGTTGTCCTTTCTGGTTACTCTAAACTCCATTTGATAAATGATATACTTAGTAGATGTCTGGTCCTAGTTCGTCTGTGTTTCGTGTTTGGATTTTAAGCAAACCCATAGAGAAAACTTCACAGACACAATAGCTACCAAAATTACGAGGATTATTTTTCCGATACCAGTAATAAAACGTATTTTTTGTTTGAAGGATATATCTGTGTGTATAATATATTCGTAACTTTAAAGAAATCCTGACAAGACAGAAGTGAATGGCCGCAGCACAGCATGTTATAATTTAATGGACGGTTTGGTTTGTGTAAATATGTTGTTAAAAAAATGAGTACTGTTAAGAGTTTATAATTATTGTTGGCAGGTACACTAATTCTTAAGAGGTAATCAACTTTGGTGTGGCAAGTTACGTTAAAAACGGTGAAAACCTCAAAATGGACGAACGAAAGGACAAACATACACACGAAAAAAAGAACGAACAAAGTTAATTTTTTAAATAGTTCAAACATTAAATTGAATCCAAAACCTATGTATTTATTTACAAATAAATTAATTTGGGGTTTATTTCTTGAAGAGGAAATGTATTCAGTCCGTATGTTGGAACACGTGTTGTAAAAAACGCCAGCAGTAGGCCTACATACCAGCGCAATAAACCACTCCGCCAACTGATGTACTTCCTGGCAATTTTGTATCTTACTTTCAAGCTCTACAAATAACCCCAAAATAAACAAATAAACCTCAAATTACTGTATTTGTATATCAACACATCAGTTTAAGGTTTGATTTAATGTTTGAAATATTTCTTTAAACTAACTTATCCAAATTAACTGTACAATTAACGGGCCAAATGCGGCCATCTGTTTTTAAATTACTTGGCTGCAATGCTGCCAGACTCTCGTGCCGTGATTGAAGTTAACGTAAGAAGAGTCTAGTTCACGCCGGACTATGTCGAGCTGCAAAATCATGTTGTTTTACCTGATGTCAAATTGTGTTGGTCGAAACCACGTCACGTGGCATAAATCAAAACATGTAGTGGATGATGTACAGTAATAGTAATACTGCACGCTGGAGCTTGGGACATTCAAAGTTATACTTCTGCCTTTCGCAGTTATCCCCTCTTGTCCCCTCTTGTCTCTTATCCAGGAGAGCAGACGTCTTCCGCGCTACGTGAAAGTGTTCTCTTGTTCCCAGTGTCCTATGGGAAAACAAATTTCGATTATTTTGCTAATGTTTACCGCTGATAAAATTGTCTCAAAGACCGTAACTACACTTGCCAGACGGCCTCATCAAATATAAATGATCGGGGATGGAACAGAAAATCTAATTAAAACTTCCTGATACCAAATATAATTTTTTGTGTTTTCTCTATAAAGCCAACTTTATTATACTAAAGGAAGCAATTCCCACGAGTAGATTAGATTGTGATTTCCTAGAAATATCTTAGTTAACTTAACTATTATAACGGCATGTTACGAGTACGGGTCTAAATGGGAACTATTATGCCAATGTTTTATTTCAAAAGGCCTGTGGATTAACCAGGCTGGTTTTACGACACCTAGTTCTTTTTACAGTTTTGCAACAAAAAACCTTAACAGAGAGTCGTTAAATGAATGAAATGTCATTGAAGACGACAAAAAGCTAATCTTTCACTTAACTAGGAATATTTGAAACGGGTTTACCCCCAACTGGCTGAGCCACAGTGCCTCTGTGCTGATCAATAACTGAACTTCCCAAATGGTTTATACAAATCATGCTAAACAATTGTGAGTAGTGGAAGATCGTGAGAGTGCCCATAATATTCTGAGTTTCTCCTGAATTGACTCTTACAAGAAGCGAGCAGCCGTACTCCCATAAGTGGCTTGATTTCTGAGCAAACACCAAACAGATCGACACGGTCTAAATGTTTATGGGGGAGGTCAAAGATACCGCTGAATGAAGTTAATATTGGAAGAGATGGAATATTAGTCGTATGCTTACTACGGCACTGGCTGACCGTACTAAGAGACTGGCGTTACAAGTGAACAAATACATCTATACCTCTGACATTTTGATGAAGCCCACACAATATGTGGAATCCGCTTTGATGGAGCTCTTCTGGGGCGTGTTTCAAATACCCGTGAGAAATAGCTTTAATTGGGATATTGTAAGGTGTCGCTGATAAATGGACCCTTTTCTGCCGTAGTCTCCAAATATTAGAATACAGGAGGCTTGGATTTTATGATAAATCGTCAGTTCAGGCCTCCGTATTAACATGATAATGGTGGCCATGCTTTTTTTAGGCATATAAGGTATATATATCCTGATCATTCAGTAAATGGACAACAGTTTTTTTTACATAGTTGAGTTGGTTATAGTGTTATTTGATTGTATCGGGAAAAGTAGACAATATGTCTATGAATATTATACGAAACTACACGAAGCTAAAAGAGCAAATCCAATGCGCGGGTGTCGATAATCGCGTTTTAAGGCAGTTTCACACTGGGCCATACTTAGAGTTGCGAAGTGTTGCGTACCGACAACGCCGAGCGTACGCTGTCCTACGTAAATATACGCTGAGGGACGCAAAGGGATACGCGTACGTTCGGTGTAGACACAAGACGCAGAAAGTTTGCATTTTTTACGCAACTCTACGCATCATTATCGTTGAATGCCATGCCTACGCAATCTTACGCTAGTCCGACGAAGAAGTAAAAGCGTATCAAGGTATTTTAGATCCTACCTGCGCCATTAAGGTGCCCCATTGGTTTATTATCATCTATTCTTGGTAAAACAGCACGTGACATTAGAGACCACACGTTGGCTGACTGCCTGTACATTACAAATAACGCGAGAAAAGCCAATCGTGCACCTAACTCATGCACCTGCGCGCAGCCTAATCGCAGTGACTGCTTCACGAACGCAACCGTAAGCAAATCTACGTACCCTTTACGCCAGGCCTACGTAAACGTATGCACCATTATACGCTTGTTATACGCAATCATACGCGTAGGTACGTCAATTGCATGCGCCGTAGGTAAATGGTGATTTAAACAGGGCACTCAACCATTCGCCATCGTATGCCAGCCTATGCGGGGATTACGCCAAAGCAATATTTTTTATGAACACGCAGCCTAATTTCGGCGTAGTCGGTCCGCCACACTACGCAACTTTACGCTGATACGGGTTGAAAGGCCCTGTATCCAAACATGTATTTCATTGGCCTAATACACGGCAAAAATGGTCTGGTTGAAGATTTGTTATATCTGTGTCTGGATAATGTGGATTCCGCTAATGCCAATTCACAACAGTATAATTCAACGCTAATTTAACTTGAATGGATGAATGGATGGACGAACAGCCGGACGAGCGGACCAGCGGACGGACGAACGAATGAATGAATGAATGAATGAATGAATGAATGAATGAATGAATGAATGAATGAATGAATGAATGAATGAA
>JARDVA010471776.1:0-12941 GCA_030265315.1 Mopalia swanii | reverse complement strand
TTATTATTTAAGATATAATGATGTGATGTCTATTGAGACCACATTTTAAAGAGGAATATTTACTTATGTCAAAACAATGATTTTTATCATTTCTATTTACAGAACATTATTAAGTTATTTGATATATATATTGATTTGGTGTATTATAATGTGGACCACCTAAATCTGAGGCCAAATCGTGACATTACGATGTGAATTCCATTTACATTTGTACTGTAGTCAGCCAGCCGAAATAAAACACAATGGTCATACACAATAGTTCCTCACACTTACATTTACAATGAAGGTTTTGTTTTGTTGTGTTCATATTTCATGCTGATTGGACGTTCGCTCTTACAAAGATTACGTTTTAATAGTTGGTTGTTTGGTTTTGTTGGAGCATGCAGCCTCACGAGACTATTCGCGCCATAGTCTCGCTTGTTATCTTTTCCTTCCGCTGTATCGATTTATTTCTGCTTACCTCTTATGTCATTTAACGACCAGAGTGAAAAATAAAAGTTGAAGTTGAATTTGAAGTTGGAAACAAAGGGCAATCATGTGTACGTTAAGGACTTGCTGGACCCCTTGGTCAATTTTCCGAACACGCATTGTATTTAATCTCTTATGCAGATGGATATAAATATGTACCATATATATGTACATATTTTGGGGAAGCTGGAATACTCAGGATTACATATATGTGCATGTGGTGAAAATCCAATTATTATTTCTAAAAATATTAGTAAATTAGTAAATGTCAATAGAACAAAATAGACTGTTTTTTCCATGGTTTATTTCTCGAAATGAAATAACGATAAGACTCAATGTATTAAATGACCGAGTAGAGTAGTTCTTGAACTAGCAAACTGTGCCTCATTTTTTCACAATTTTGATTAGAACGATCCCAGTGGATGTTTTTGTCTATCTTACCTTGCAGAGTCTTATAAAAATGTAAAATACAGCTTTCAGAAAACATTAAAAAAAAATCAAGGGCGAATTTTAAAAAATGAGGCACAGATTACTAGACCGCATTGTTCTCTTCACAATGGTACAGATTGGAAGTTTCTAACATAAATAATTTTCTAGAAATACGCCTTGGAAAATGTAGAGTCTGCTTAAAATTGAAGTGCCACAAATAGGCATTAAAGTTTATATATAACCATGGGAAAACTAAATTATAGGCTCCAAGTTAACTGTTTGTAATTAGAATTTCGATTTATCTTTTTCATCAACATTTAGTTTGAATACTAAGCGATAACAAAATTTGGTTTATTTTGAGCACAAGGTTCCAGCAAGACTTTAAAGTCGTTAGATAGTAAAGTGACTTATAGTTAGACTGATTCTTGTCTCAATTAACGCCGCAATTAGGTTTCTTGTTACTCAAATGAATGCGTGCCAAATATATAGATCAAGAAAACCCCGTGCGTTGCACAATACAAATGTAACTTGTTAAACTAATCTGAGGAATTTTGTTATAATCGACATATACTCGACAATGGCAAGAAATTCTGTTAATTTGTTTGTGACGCCAAACAAATTATTTCACTGTTTTGTTCTTTTCATCTAGACGGAATGGAGCACATTGCACAAGTAAAATTGCAACCACTCTAATAGCAAATAAGATTGTTTGCAGCAATTGATTCCTTTTCAAAGTGGCACACAAATTGAGCCAAACGCTTTTGTGACTAGCAAAATTAAAGTATATCCCTCGAGTATACTGTAAATTCATCGGATATGTCACACAAATTATTTCATAGTACTAACGTAATTACCTCGTTTGGGTAAGTCTGTTGGGAGGGAGTTTTGTGTTTCCCTGGTGCCCTCGGGGGTAATTCAAGGACAGAAGGACGTCGACGTGGTCGTGGCGTCTTGGTTTAAGGTGCTTAAATTATTCCGTCTTGACTTGTTTTATCGCCAGTGTTGCCAATTGCGTCCAGGGTGATTTCTTTCACACATTGGGCTTATCCGCTAACACATGACAAACAAACAAATTAACCCAATACAGTCGTAACTGCGTGAAGCATTTGGTTTACTCATTTCGTTGGTGTTTCGAGTTGTACTCAGGAGTATTTCACTTAGGTAACGATGGTGTCTGTAGAAATGTTGGCGAATACTACCCACGCAATTGAAATATGCTGGTCAATTTCCTTAATAGCGGGTAATTGCGAGTAAAACCAAACAAAGTACTTTAACCTTTCCAAACTGTTTGATCGATAGATTGAAACGTTATACTTTAGTCTTCTGAATCATTGACTTAGATCATTAGAATTTTAAACTGCTACAATTACACGTTTGTTCATTTCGACTTGGACAATTACACCGAATAACAATTATCTCAAAATCTTTCTTGATGGCTCCTTTGCAGATCTTCTGGGCTGTTAGCTAAATTGAGCAGTGTTTCCGGGAAAGCTCGTGAGTTGAATGCAGCCAGTTTTATTATCGATCTGTAGCAGTACTAAAAGAACAACTCAATCCCTCATCCATTATAGTGAATCGGATTACTGAGAAAAACGCAGAAATACTTTACTGTGTTGATACATTTAAGTTTCCTGCACTTAAAATGCAATTTGCTCGGAATTGCTCCGACATTTTTATGTTTTTAGCTTGAGATAGCATTATACATCAAAAAAGGTTTAACTGGAAAATCAGATAGTTTCTTTATAGTGTCCTGAGAGTATTCGTTCAACTAATATACCTCATTTCACAAATACAAAAGCCCTCTCTACACCCAAAAAATAACAAATATTACCCAATGAGGTTTAAAGACGTATTGAAATAAACAGGGCTGATTACTACCCCGCCGCCCCTCCCTCACCCCTCCCCCACCTCCACACCCACTCTGCATCTTTTTCTGTTAATCCGGCGATTTTTTCAGTCGACAAAGGTTGCCTTTTTTACCAGGAACAATGGTGCTGAAAATACATCTCGCTTGTAATAACAGACAGTTTTATTGTTGTATTGTTTCTCACAAAATAGGATTTGATACGAATGTTAAAAAATACCACCGTCAACTTGTTAATCATCTAACATAAAAGTTTAAGAACAGATTTATTTTGAAGGCTGTGTGGCGGCGTCATCACGCATGTAAGGCTGTGTGGCGGCGATATCACACATACAATCGTGTGTGATTAGGAAAGCTAACATGTAGTATACATTGGATAACAATACGGCTTGGGAATACCTTACAGACAAAGTATCTCAGAATTTAACAGAATTTGATTGTGTACGTTTAGAATGGCATCATTACGTAGGCTGATTTAACAGTCTGACTTATCCGCAAAGGTGCATAGGTACATGTCTACTGTAGACCAGCGAAGAATGCAGGTCATAAAATCCTGTTTGTATTTATAGATGTCCTTGAGAATAATACTTGCATCAATCGGGCACGAATATAAATAGAGTATTTGCTAGAGCAATCGATAACGAGTCAATAATATCATATTTAAAAGAACTCGGAAAAATCAATTGATAAGACTGGTCTGTACCGAGTTCTCTACCGCATGGTGCTTCTCGTCACTCGCAACAATGGAAGATTTTCTGTCAAATAAATTACTTTTATACGTACATTCACTCTGAATTTCTATAGGATAAAATTCAAAGACAACTAATGGACTATTTCAATATATAATTGAGGGAACTTCAAAGATTGATACACCTCTGTGTGTATATGTATCTATGTACATCTGTGAATGGTTGTCAACGTAAGTTCTCCCCCACTTAGACAAAACAAGCCTAACTGTCAGACTTATAAAGTATCGATATCAGGTAGTTTGTCGAAAGTTCAAGGGTTTATATTAAACTTAATACATGAAGACGCAAGAAAAACTTATGTTTCTTAACGCTGTCGTTGACGAGAAATCTTCAATTCCAAATGTAGGATATAACAAATATCGCATACATTTTATATGTTGAACTAACAATGGCGGTTTTAGGTATCTTACATTTGTAAGTCCCATCCACTTTCAAGGCAAGGAGGTTATCATTTACCGATGCATTAAGCAAAGCTGCGTGACGTTTGCGGGAGATTCGTAAATTGTCTTGACGCATTGTCACTATTCCAAGAGTGATGCTTATTATATCAGGGTGTGTTCTGTCTATATTTGTCTCTCTGTGAGTTTTATTTCCCTTATTTTACGGAAATTTAACTATATGCGCAGTGGGCGACGACAGGAATCGATACTGAGGGAGAATTATTGCAAGGAATGAATTTAATAAAAAATATTTTTCTCTTCGTGTCCAACTGTAGCTGACTAATCACCCAGCGTGTGCGTCAGACATGTGGTAATACATTTCGGCCCTACATTATGTCATTCGAGACATACCGAGAAAGAGCCTCATAAGCTTAAGTGAAACATTCTCAAATGATTTGTATGTCTGATAATAGGTTAAACCTCGATCAATAAAACAAAGAAACAAATCATCAGTGGTGTTGCTCGGTTCATTCTACCTCTAGTACTTAAGACAACGGATATGTTACGGTGATTACATTTCATGGTGTTGGTTATTTATTATACCATAAAATACATAACCCAATATCATAAACGAGCTTGTAGACTGTTAATGTCAAAAACGTCTCGACAAATCGGAATGTGGTTAATCAAAGTGTCATTCGCAGCTGTGGCTAAAGAGATTTGTGTGAAATATGGTGAAGTCACTTAGTGTTTAAAAGCCGAATTAACAGAGGTACCTGTAGTACATCACCTGTTGATTGCAAATGGCTTTTGCTTCTGTAACTGCTATTTCTCGATGACTGAAGGTTATTTAGATAACAGTTATATAGCGGGTTTGGTCAAACCTCAGGAGCAGATTGAAAAGAAAGAAGATTGGTGAACGGGAAGAGCCTATGTAAACCCAGAACCATCGTGGACGTCACGTCAGGCTTTTTTACTGGCTATATAAATGGATCAATCAAATTTACTTAAGCGAGACGTATCTTTGGAGATTGAAGTTAATAGCTAGAACAAAACCCAAAATATTTCCACAAATTACCGTCTCTTTGAATTATAAATAAAAATAAACCGTGAATACCCCTGCATAAGAAAATTACATCCTCTTCTACTTTGATCCCTTTTGACATTTAGAAATTGATTCCATAATCTTGTCTCCGTGAAAGGTCGAACACATTATATCTGTCTTCTATAAATAAGCCAAATTTACATGAGAATCAAAAAGGTAATTTGTCCCTCAAATCGAAAAGATGTCTTGTTTCTTGGGAGGTAAAGAAGGTTCAATGTTAGTATTGAAACCAGAAGCTGTAGAAGGAAGTACGGGATCGTTATGCCATAAAGTGGACTGATTAGTGTTGATCTTATCATCAAGACGATTGTATTCCTTTCGGTTGTTTCTATCTCGTTTCTGTATGAGGAACGTACTGTACAATTTGTCAAAATATTTGTCCATATTTTGAGCATATGCCTTGTATTTTTATGTACTAGACATAATCAGAAAAATAGTATCTTACTGATAATAAACTATAATCGTCTAACTGTTGTTTCTACAGCCACTGGCAACAACAGTATTACACTCCAATAATTATCCGAATGAAAATATTATAAAAATTTTAAATAATATATGTGTATGATTTTACAATCGTTTACAGCAAGAAAAAAACACTCAAAAAACAGTACATCATTTAAGCTAAGATTTCTAAAAAGTAACCACACTAACCCTGGGACGTTGATATACGAACTTGAAACTTTCAGATTTAACCAATTTTCCAAGTCATAGTTTCAGAAACGAAAATCTGTAACTATTTTCGATTGTTCTACCTGAAAGCCAAATAGCATCCGTGACAGCATGTCATCATTTTTATTTTTTAACTTTCTCTTTTCGAAATGCCACAAACAAAAATAACCAAAGAGAAAACATCCTGTACTTAGGAATTATTAGTCATTATTTCTGGAGCAATATCTTAGGCAAAAAATGTGCTTGTTATCTTGTCAAGTTACACAGGCAAGACTGATACGGCAAGGGTATGTCGTCGTCAGGTCGGAGGAAGCAATGTGAAGTGCTGAATCACATAAGCACGGCGTCGAGGAGCGTCTGTTTGATTAGCTACCACAACGGGAGGAGGGGGGGGGGGCTTTGAAAAGGATTGTGCTAATAATAAAGACTTTTAATGATTTTTTAACAATATTTAAAAAAAAATGTATATTATCAAGCACTGAAGCATTACTAGATGCGAACGAGGTGGTGCAATTTAAGTCCCCCTGTTCTATAACCAAATCAGGTAGCGTGAACACAGACGGGATCTTAAGTGGAAACGTTACCGGAGACGTTATCAGTGTGTAAAGGCCGTCTCCACATAGATTTGCTAAAAGAAAGTAGGAAGGCAAAGTAGTTATATTAATGAAATATTCATATATATAACACCAAACGCGAAGAGCCCTCCGTTAAGGTCAGTTTGTTTGAAGAGTAACGATGCTGTTTTTAATTAGCATAGGAGGAAGATTCTATCTTCCAACACTATGAAAACACCTTATATTTTAGGTTTGTGCTGGTGTCAATTATTGTTGGAATACACCGCCGTCATACAAGTGAAATACCCTTTGGTGCGCCGTACATCAACAGAACATCAAGCAAAACTATACTTAAATTAATAAAACATTATTGGATTGGACAAACACATTTAAATTTAAAAACTAATGTTTGACAGGGATTGTTTTCACACGTCAGAGCTACCTGCTGAGTCTGTCCACTAAAACATTCAACTAAGCCGTAAACTATCAAGCAAACTCAACAAAACAATCACATCACTTCTGTAAATATCCTTTCATGCTAAAAAAAACATATGCAGAGAAGTTTAAATCTAAAATTGGCAATACGCCATAAATTTAGTTTTTTATTAAGGAAGCAATCCATCATTCCTTATTCGAAATGCAATTAAACATTATTTCGTTCTCCCTTAACACGCCATCGATTTTCAGAAGTGAGACACGATGAACTATTAATGTTATCGATACTGCTCAGATGCATAAACGGCTTATGTTTTTATCCATGTCGAGCAATATTGAGAACCGTCTTTATTTTCTAGAATATTTATGTAATATAACTGATAGTAAATATTTTCCAGAAAAGTGGCAATTGAAGCCCAGCTATAACTGACAGAAATGGCATGGGTTGTATTGAGTTACAGATGGTATATACAAATAAAACCGAAGTCAGCAAAACGATTCAAATTTTTTCTTAACTACTTTGGTGATACTATAATTATAATGTGGCTCATTCAGGACACATTATTTTAAGATCATTCATTGGCTTAAATTCATCACGTGGCCATGACATATGCTGTATGGTTCAGTTGGAACATCGTTGATAATCATCACTTGTGTATATTCGATATTGTTTGCTTGATGGTTTCTGTTAACTGATTGGTCCAGGGTTATAAATACTCCTCTAAAACAGGATGCTAGGGCTTTAATACATTCCGAAAAATGTAGGATGGGCTTTAATACATTCTGAAAAATGTGCTCTCTAAGAACCGACGTTTATTAACCCAAATCATGACAATGAATTGTTGTCGTACACTCTGTCTTGCATTGCACGTGGCGTGCTTGCCTTATTGTTGTAAGCTGGTTTCACCAAAAGTGCCTTATCTCATTCCGCATCGTCGCTCCTCCCTCTGCAAAAAAAAATATATATGCGGTGCCGAAGCTTAACGAAACAAGCAAACTCTTCTATAGAAAAACTCGCACACTTCTTGCATCGGATTCCTGAAAGGGGTGAATATAGCAAGGGGAAATACGACAGGAGCAGCTGTATACGTTACATCTTGACATTTCTGGCGAAATAATTAGAAGATAACAAGGAACAGTCGAGCAATTATACGCACCAATTCTCATATTTAATCTCAAACTGATATCAGGATGCAATTAATTTCTGAAAATATTTTACGGAATACGGAACAAGGGCCAATCTTCGCCCCGTACATACGATTAATTAATTTACGCAGACTAGACATATAGATACCGTTTTTAATATGTTCAACTAAGAAGCATTTGGGTGATAAAAAATCGTCAGATCACAAAATTTGCGTAAATCCATTTTGACATTGTCTAAAAACATTTTAATGAAAGGAAATTTTGTAGGGTTTTTTATCTTGAGCAATCAGATCGTTATTTCTGGGATAAAAACATGTTGGCTAACGCATAGGTTGATTTTTTTGTCTAACCAACCGTCATTTAGAAAGCTCAATGTTTATACTTAAACCAGAAATTGTAGAAATACGGGATCGTTATATCAAAGAAATAGAAAGGAAAGCTTTATTGTAATTTGAAAGACATCTAACTATCAGAAAGCATACAGGCATCAACCGTATTACACTTAACTATTTGTAAGAATTACAACTTTAACAAAATTTTAAAACAATCTGTATATGTAAATCACAACTGTTTCTAAAAGTATACGATAGTAAATCATGTCTGTCGGTTACATCGGTTTCGATATATATTTCAAGATGGGAAACTAATGTGCTCTGGAATTTTGGGCAGCCATGTCACGCCAATCTTCACCAAAATATCATGATAGAATATGTAAGAATTTTCGCCAGTGTAAGGCAAATAACATGCCTGTCAACATGTCGTCCATTTTATTACTTACACTCTTTTCCCGAAATGTCAAAAAGTGACAAACATAAAGATGGACTTTAAATAACAATTGAAAAGAGTTCCTGTATTTAGATATAATTGTCTGTTATTTCTGAAGTAATATTTTAGATCAAATAATGCGCTTGTTATATTGTCACATAAAACAGGAAAGCGACCGTCTTTATTGGTTCCCCAGTTAACCACGTCACTCCGCTACAGTGACATGCTGCCGCCAGCACCGTCGTCAAACTGCCATCCAGGTCGGTTGAAACCCAGACAACAGCCAACTGAGAGACAACCTAACTATTGTCCCTGCCCATGCAATACGGCCTGTTAGCCCTGGCATGTGATCTGCGATGTTTCACACGATTCACTACACTTCTGGGTTGGTATGCCACCAATCAGCGGAAGTTCGTGGGTTTTCTGGGTAAAATGACTACCCAGTTCTCCTCACACAATAATGCTGGCCAATGATCTGTTATTGGGACTGAATCCTGTTGATCCAACATCGGATAATTAAATAACTAAAAACTTAATAAAGAAAAACCTTTTCAAACCATAGCCACAGAGTTTGAACGAGGTACCCGGAAGTCATCTTGCCCTATCGTAAATGTTATTGTTGTTGCTGTTGGGGACGTACTGTGTTAGTGTGTCAATGTAAAACAAAATACTTATAAACTTTCTTTAGCAAACGGAAACCGTTTCGGAGAGGGATCCATTTTTACGTTTTCTGACCTGTTACCTGAACACACACGTACACACTATTTGATAAACATACATACACGTAAACCATTCTGGACTAAGAGTATTATTATCCTCCACCAAAACATCTGCAGTCTTGTTGATGAGGGCACAAGTTTTAATGTTATGATTGTAATTTGGAATTATAACTTGATATAATTTGTTAACAAGAGACGTTCCTGAAACCGTATTTAGATTTTGTGTCACTTGGTTCTAAAGCTGTTCTCTCAGGCAGCGGCGGTGACAGAGGTTGTCTCGCCATGTTTGTTAAACAAGGCATTACTTACAATATACATATAAGTACTTTACCTGTATTTTGTTATATTGAAATACAGTCTGTTCACATTATATGGGATGACAATAAACGTATGAACATAATTATGTAACAAATTGAAAATTGTTGTTGTCTACTGCTAAGTCTGTTTTCTGTTGTGGCTTTGATATTCATCACTCTATCTTGTCAATACATAAAGCGGACCAACAGACATCCAGGTGGGATTTGTGACAATTGCCCTGTCAAAGACACTATTTAACATTGCCATTTATCTTGCAATCGGCACACTGTGACTCCTGGTAACTTTAAAAAACAGTTTTAAATTGTTGATGTCTAAAGTTCAACTATGAAAAAATAATTTGAATCTACAAAATAATGATACTAACATGTTTAAATCACTTGTGAATTTCATTTAGGTACAATACGATGCCAAAAATTCGGTCTCCCATGATAGTGGTCTGGTGGAGGTAATTTCTGTGATAAAGTTTTTTTAATTGTTCTTTATATAGCTTCTGGGGTAACCAGTTCTCAATAAATGGACTACATTTTGCACGTTTCTAAATCAAATCCAATTTGCATTTTGCATTCTTGTACATCCAATCCGAACCTCAAGATTCATTGATATTATAGAAAATCAACCGTTAAATAAGTGAACGTCAGCTTTCAAAAGTTGTGTTTTTGAAAATTGAGTGTTAAATTCAAACACTTTTAATATGTTGTGTAAACATTCTCAAGCTATAATTTGCTCAGTTCCTACATGGTGCATTGCAAAAAAGCATAACTAGATGCGAACCAGCCTTCAATCATCCCTTCCTTATGCAAAATTATACATTAGATCTTCAGTGGAAATGTTACACGAGAGATCGAGAATGTTCAAGGACGTGCATAACCCATGTAGAAATGTTTTTCGTTGTCCTTTTGTATAAAATTCACGAAGATGGGTCATTAGCGAGCTAAACTATGGCAGAGGCAGCTGTGTCCTCTTCATCTTGAAATGCCAGAAGAACTAATTAGAAGATAACAGGGGACAGTCGAGCAATTATCCGCTCCAATTCTCATATGTCATCTCAAAATTAATATTAGGATTTGTCTCCAATTGCTTCGGAGAATATTTGATGTGATCCGCAGAATCGAGCGATTCAATTACGCATATTTACGTCTGTTCTCTTGGCGTCGTGTTGTTATTGGATACTGACGAACGGCCCAAGCTGAGAATTATGCTCCCTTTTGACATATAATTTATTAACCTTTTCCATTAATAACTAGGTTTGGTTTATTTATATATTCTGTCCTCGTACTATTTAGGACATAATGACCGGTTGATAGAATAATCATATGAAGCTAAAAAAAAGTCTATACCCTTTTCGATAGTTTTCTCCTTTACTTTGTTGGTTGACTGTTGCGGTGATTGCATTATGTTTAAGTTTTCATTCATGGTGCATTTCTTGGCATGTGCTTAAAGCAACCAATCAGCGTTGTCGTAGCATACCACTAAAATTGTGTATAACCAATGAAGTACAACTTACAGTATGCCATAAACTGTATTATAATCACATACGTGATACGAAAACTGCCTTCCGTCATGTCATAAACTGTATTGTAATCACACACGTGATACGAAAACTGCCTTCCGTCATGCCATAAACTGTATTATAATCACACACGTGATACGAAAACTGCCTTCCGTCATGCCATAAACTGTTTAATAATCACACACATGATACGAGAACTGCCTTCCGTCATGCCATAAACTGTATTATAATCACACAACGGAACGAAAACTGATCCGGTAAATAAACTTACCATACAAAGTCTATGAACATGAAACTAAAGCAAGTATGTTTTCAAAAATAATATGCAAATTGTAAACAAAACTAGCTGAAAATTGCTTATATGTCCTTCAGCTGTAAAATGAATATATACAGTTTATGAAATCAGGTACAGCAAAATAATATGTTTCGCTGTGGTCAGAAAATCAGTTAAATAAAATACATTTGATGTTAAATACAACACACGTACTGGCAACCTCTAAAGCCGCGTGAAATGATACTTTATACACATGAATCGATTATATACAAAATTTGCTTGACTTCATGACTGCTATTTCTCTGAAAAAGAAAATATAATGCAATTGGCCATGCTGAGTTATTGTCAGTTATAGTTTAAAAGATCCAGTTTGGTAAACGTGACAATATTAGTTGTCAGTTTGGAAAAGACTATCGGACTATGTGCCTTATGTACCTAAAAAAAGGAGTATTAACAAACTTTACATTTAGTACAAAAGAACCATTAAAATGAAAACGTAAGGAAAACATAATAGCTGTACAAAACCTTTGCTTTGGGGTTGTATTAACAACTCTAGCTAGCATTTCCTGAAAGCAAACTGAATATATATTTATAAGTAAAAAACATCGTATACTATGGTTGGTAGATATGCACCCAATGAATATATTTCTGCAATAAAAATATAAAATAAATTTTATTAATGTAAATAGCTTCGTGTCGCAAACAGACAAACGGAAAATAGAAAGAGACACAAACGGTCTAGATATTTTGCTGTATATAAAAAAATGTTAAAATGGATAACACTTTGAATTTGACAAGCAGGTGCAACACGCAATGGATCCGGAGTTACTCGGTAGTCCATGGCGATAGACAGATTCATTACAATATGAATGGCTTTTGCTGCTTTAATAACAATAAAAAAAATATAAGGTGGGCGGTTTGTGTCATTTACCTTCTAAACGTTACAGGGAAATTACAGAAATGGTATACCTACTTGCCATTGTTTCTAAAATATATACTCTCATTGTGCTTGTTGGGCAATATAAAAAACACAATTTGCGGTAAAATTATAAGCTTGAGACATCCAAGAGAGGTATACGGTGATACATTGTGTGGACCATAAAAACAAATTGTGCAGTGTCGATATGTTTATACTTGTTCTCCATAACATTACATAGCGTTTCAAAGACCATGTCTTGATTGAAAGAATAATCCTTACGTGACTTTTATCTATCTGTGTTGTCCAGGGTGCTAAGGTCTTGCTGGACCCCTTGGGCTCAAAAGGAACGAAATTCTTTTTATCACTTTGATTAAAAGTTAGGTATTTAAACTATTACTATATGTTGATGCAAAAAAAAAATTCAAAATTTGAATTACAATCAGTTAAAATTTCAGCCTATAATTGTTTTCCCTTTATCATATATTTATCCAAGTGGCAAAACTTTAATTGCCTATATCTAGCGCCTTAGTTTTATTTGTTTGTTTGTTTGATTGGAGTTAAACGTCGTACTGAAGGGTATTTCACTTATATGACGACGTGCCAGCCCAATGGGTGAAAGAAACCACCCTCGACACCA
>JARDVA010471333.1:0-10147 GCA_030265315.1 Mopalia swanii | reverse complement strand
TGGTTGTTCGTGTCATGGTTCATCGTGTGTATTAAGATCACTTGAGATTATCGAACAACTCTTAGAAAAATCCTATGAACAATTCTTGAGTTTATTTCAAGGAATGTTAGTTGAAATTTTGAAATGGAGGGTTTTTAAATCCAAGTTTCTAGGAGATTTTCTCCAAAAGGCCGCCATTGTCTTGCAAAGTCGATCCGCATTTGTAAACTAGCGATTCCCTCCTGTTCTAAGTAAATATTTCCGATACTTGAGGCCATGGCGCTATGGATCACTTGTTTACTTATAGAAGAATCCGTTAGTTTGTTTATTGGCTTGTTGTTGCAATTGCATTAGATGGAATATAGCAGGCGTGCAGGACACACCTCTTTGTGGGATTCGATGAAAATAGTTTTCAATGAAGTTGTTTACGTTTTAAACTCCACCAATCCTTAAAGGCTTTATGATTTTTCGTACCCTTTAAACTAAGGATTATTTTAATTTAAGAAAGAACGACTTCCATGAAAATCTCAGAACTGCCCTCGATCGTTCGGAGTGCTCATCGTTCAAAAGCCGCAAGACTCCCATTTTTCGACCTGGTCGATCCGCCGACAAATTTAACAAGCGAATTCTCCCGAGAGTCAATATTTAATTTTCACGGAGACAGCCTTGGTTCTGTTAGAAGATCGCTGAGAACGGTCGACTGAATCATTGGGGAACTTAACAGGAGGTCGCTGGGTGTACAAAGCTCTTTCTATCGGGCATTGTTAACTGCCTCAGTTTCATTGTTTGACAGTTCACTTGTTTGCTGGGCTATTGATGGCGATGACGAGACCAAGAGGGTTTTAAGCCACCCAAAGTGTTCTAAGTTTGCCCGTCATCGTTATCACTTTTTTTGACACGACTGGATTATTGTCTAGCTAATTTGTTCTGCCTGATCCGCGGCCAATTCACACTTTCTCCCTGTTTGTCAAGATAAACTTGATGCACTAAAGTCTCTTCATACTCTGATTACACAGACCTCTACGTGTGTGTGTGTGTGTGTGTGGGGGGGGCTTATACGGGAGATCCCACACACCTAAAGATTTCACACTACTTAAGTTTTGAAACATATTTTCCTGAATATTTCGACTTTCTGGAAAATTTAATGCAAAATTTAAAAAAAATTTAAAAATCAGATAATCCTTTTATTGGGTTCCACATTCAAGGATTTTAAATCGTTATTTATCAGACATATTTTATTTCGATTCCGACTTCACAACGTTTACAGAATGACAACGACCAATGAAGTCTAAAAATGGGTCAACGAAAAATCGTGTTCAAATTACCTGTCAAATTAACTAGATATGTTTATCTCTTGTCGTGCATTTTTTTGGTGGTTATCGCCATACCTTCTTGAAACACCTTGGTTCCTTTGTAAGTTGTGTATAGCTGTCAAAAATGCCTTATAAACATTATTCATAATTTATCTTGCTTATAATATGTCTTTCAAATAAACAACCAATACAAAGATGGTAAATGTTTAGAGAAAAATGTTCATCTCTCTATTAATTATAGTATACGCCCTGTTTAGACAAATGTAAATATATAATTACACGCCAAAGTAAATAGGGAATTTTTTCTTTTCTTTCATCAACAAACTCGTGAAACTGAATATGACTATACACTGTAAATGCATATGGGGAACCCCCTTAATAAACTACTCGGGACTCTTTTCTTTGCATGCCTTTTAAAACCTTTTTCAAAAGTGTATATGCTTCATTTAGTTGGGTAATTGCACTCCACACTGTACTCTAATGACATGGACAAACACCACAGGCGAGCCTTAGCTCTTTTGGATTTGGAGATTATAAAGGTACCCCGGATTATAACATATGGATAAGACATGTAGTGACCACCCGATTAAGGTTGATATTTTTGTGTAGGATTTTAACAAGCTTATCCAGTCGTGACCGAGGCTGCTCCGCCCAGCTTTAGGCTGTCCATTTAAGTGGACGTTATACTTTGACATAAAATGGACAACTGATGGGAGCGCATTTAGTAAACATTTATCACTATTCAAACATTCTCTAACTGACCATAATGGTTTTAACATTTAGTCATCAAGTTTAACGGTGAGTCACACGATGTGGCTTTGGCAATCGCTGGGTGGTTTTTATAAGGTTTCCTCCTGGTTTTTAAAAGTATTTAAGTAAGGCGCTGTGTGGAGTGGACAATCCGTCGTTATATACTTAAAAAACCATTGAGTTCGACGTTAGACCATTAAACAACACACAAATCCATTTATAGGATGTTTTACAAGAATTTGAAAGACACATATTAAAGGTTGAACTGGTTTTCACAGTAGATTGATCTAACGTCTTGGTCTTATCCTGATGGTGGAAACTTAATTGCCATCACCCTCTGGTTAAAAGACCATTTCATATTACTAATGTCATATCTTAAAACGTTAACAATTTATATCGAACAACTCGCGGAGACGTCTCACGTGGCAGTACTATATAACATCAGGTTTATCGGCAAATGTAGGTCGATACATTTATCGATAAAGCTGTCGAGCTGTCATTCCGCTTAAACACAAAAATCAACACAGAAGTCGAATATGTTTTAGACATAATTCTTACCTATAAGACATAGCATGTTGACCCTTACGATTCTGGTCCTCATAAGTGACATCACTTAGTATATGTGAAATCCGTATTGAAATCGAACTCCACTACAATTATACCAATCATTGAGTTGTCTCTCCCTCTTTGTAAAGAAAGCCCTATGACGAGTGTCTGAGTGACCCAATCAAGACTGACTCACTCATTGGGGGTTAACGCTGTGCCCAATGGAATTGCACGAACAGTTAATGGCTGCACCAAAACATCAATTAAACGTGACTTGCTCTCAAAATCAAACCTAATACTGCCCATAATTTGAATAGCATAGTTCATAAAATACACTCTTTAGAGATTAATGAATTAAAGGTAATATGTGCATGAAGACCAAGGACTGAGTGCTGCTGACCATTGGTTTGGATGGTGTTTTACGCTGAACTTAAAACTTTTGAATCCAAATGCCTATGGAGAAACTGCGCTGGACCTCATTATAGCTGCATTTGTTTACCCCCCCGCGCACGCCCCCAAAAAAAGTATTGGCTCACGCCAGAATCCAACAACTACTTAATTCACATTTAAGCCTATCGCTTAATCCATTCGCTTCAGTAATCTCGCCCCAAAGGACAAATTATACGGAACACAGTATTGAAAAAACGTAACGTATTATTGCCAGTACATGTATCAGGCATGTATATACGAAAACATTAAATACGAGTTATTCACGGATAATTTAGTCCAGTACTTCAAGTAATCGCCTTGTGTAGGATTTGGCTGAAGTGGAAAAGACCTTTTTAATAAACTATCGGTGTGTTGTTGTTGTTCGCCTTGCTGTTGGCACTGTTGGAGATCACATCTGGATTACCTTGCTTCCACAATGGTATAAGTCTATTACATGCCCTTTCACAAGCGAAGTATACTGAATGATTTCCCGGGTTCATTGTAGTATGGCCACAGGCTTACAAAAGAGAGTTCAGGTAGTTAAGTCGGATTAAATGGCATTACTTTCTATTGCATTAGTACGCTGACACCTTTTAAAGGATCACCTTTTCACTGGGTAACGTAAACATGTAATAAGGGTTTTACAGACGTCACGGGAACCTTTGACTGCTCTAGGTGGGTCAGGTGTTTCGTTAATAATAAACTTTTAAATAAAGAAAATAAATAAGAAACCCACGCTGGATTTTGACAGTCGTATAGAGAGTGTATACGCCCGCAAGGCACCTTCCAAGTATATCCTCCCGATCTCATTATACATTAGCACAAAACATTTTAATAAATTACACACACTGCATCTCATTAAGTACATTCAGGCATGTGATCATCGGTAAGGATGCACATACCTATGTGTTTTAACTTGATGAAGTGTGAAATAAATAATATGAGCTTTCCTGGTATGTAAATCTTTCCAACAGATTTATACAAAGAATGCGAATTAAATGCTACAGACTTTTTCTCAGGATCGGGTATTTTAAAACAGTTAAAGAAAAATACACGTACACTTGTAAATATTGCTCTTTTCTTATATCTGCACCTCTGTAGGCATATTGTAATGTATTATAGGGAAGCAGGATGAGTTATTCTCAATGCTCTCTGGTCTAATAAAGCTTATATTTAAAAAAAAAACAGTAAAAGATATGTTACGTTGTTAAAATAGTATATAGCGTATTTTGTTTATTACTAAATTAACATATGAAAAACCACACCATGACAGAAATAAATCCAACGTGTTTCAAACTCGACCGAGTGTTGGTATGTGCTACAATAATGGGTGTCATCGATAATGCTCAATACTCAACTGAGGGTGTTCTGCGGTGACATGGACCCGCCCTGCCACCATCACCAACACTTTCCAACTCAATGAAATGAGCTGAAGTAGGGCGTTGAACATCAAACAAACTACACCATACAGCGAATTTAACAAAGTACTGAAAGCATTTCTTTGACCTTTGCTGGTGTTTAAGTTGAACTTTTTCTATGTTTAGCAAACAAATTTCGGCTACCGAAATGTATTTTATGCTGATGCATTTGCTGTGTGCTGTACGAAAGAAAGTCATGGTTTGTTTTGCAAGTTAGGTGTGGGCGGTTTGTTGCCAAACAAAGGTAGACTAAACACGATCGGAAACTATGTATCCCCCTGTAACGGCCCTTTAATGACGTCATGGTTTCAGTGCTTCTGTTGTTCACGAGGATAAGGGCTAGCCTAAACTTTGACCAGGACAATTTGATGAAATTCTACACATTTTTGGGAGCCTTTCGGCATTCAATGACCTGTTTCAGACAGGACCTGTTTCAGACATTTGTTTAAGGCTGAACTTACAACCTGCACACATTGATATCTGCCCCCGTGTTTTGTCCTGTACCATTACTTGTTGCCAGTGGTGTTGTTGATGGTTGCCTCTGTCATTGGACTGACAGGACAGAATTTGCTTGGAATAACATCGAGTGTGGCGTAAAACTAATAACACAATACTCTACGAACAGTTTAGTGTCTATATAGCAAATACAGAATTATGATATGGAAACGCGCAATTTTGTGACTGGATGGATGGCATTCAATACTTTTCGGATATTAAGTAAGCGAGTGCACGTCATCACAGCGTAGCTGACACACCTTCGAAGATTGTTTAACACACTTATCAATGAATACACGGATCAATCATTGAAACGGTTTCTATTATGCAATAACATATTCCCAAGTATTCGAATCATTTTTGTGATGAATTATTAGATGTTTTATTGTATGGATATTGATTTGATTATACCCGTCCGAACCTCTGCTAGTTTAGCCCAAGACCAAAGTTTGTCAATACCGCTGTTTTGCATATACGTTATATATACAGGGTCATGTGTTATACTATCCCGTTACCTGCGGCTATAGCAGCATCTTGATAGTTCATGATAAAAAGTGACGGCACCTGAATCTAAAAACGGGAATTAGTTGAGCTTTCTGAACAATCTGACTCGCGATCTGTCCCGCGGCAGTCATGGGCTAGTTGGTTATTCGCTGCTGCCTGTGAATAGGTAATGGAGACAACTCCGACCGTTAAAGCCTCTTTGTGACAATATTTAGGCGCATAATTAAGGTTTTTATCAGTATTTCTGTAAATGTAAGGTTAAAATGTGCAGACTAAGTTAGATTTTTTACTGGAGAAATCTCAAGGTTCGATCCACGTCAACTAATTGATTGAAAAAAGAGCGAAAACGGGTAGAATGTTGCCTCCTAAAATGAATGTTCTCACAGCCGGTACATTAATAGATATAGACAGATTTTCGTCTGGGTCCAATCCATACGTATAACTGGATAGACAGGTTCTCTATACAATGTAAAGAGTGAGTTCAATCCTCCCGAATGCACCTCAGTTCAAAAGTTGATAGACGCCCGCATTGTGTAGATGGTAGGATATATTATACGAGTAACCTGCAGATTGCAATAGCACCACCCCGACCCGAACGACTGAGGCGAATATGCTAATGTGCATTGTGCAGTGTAATATATGCGGGCAATGGTTACAAGTTCCAATTGATCCAGAAGGTTAATAAATACAAGAATTTACATGAAAACTGAAATTGAACATAGATCATGGAATGTCGATCTGATAACGTAACAGACATGCTATTGTTAACTATGCTTCAAGCATGCACATTCAGTATACAGCATTAATGTATATATCGGCATCTACAGGTTTGCATCTCCGACTAAAACAAACCCAACAGCATGGTTTATGCATACGACACTTTTAGATTTTCTCAAAAACCTTTTGCGAAGGGCAATAAGAAGCCGGTATGTTGTCGTGTTTGATGTCATTGGCGTCCAATGGTAGACTTTTTCACCCAGTGCGCTGCTACGCCGTCATATGAGTGAAATAACCTTAAGTACGGCGTTAGGGCAAGGAACGGTGTGAAGTGGACAATCCGTCGTCATATAAGTGAAATACCCTAGATTATGACGTAAAACCCCAATCAAACAAACCAAACATACAGTCTGTGTGTGAACAATTTACGTAGAGAGAGATGAACAGTCGTGCACTCGAGTAAGAAGTGTTTGCCGCCCTAATCATGTCCTAAGTTCAAATCGCATTGGAAGTATGCATTTTTCCTTTTCTATATACATGTAGTGGCTAATCTGTATGCTTTTTGTTGACAAATTCGACAGATACAAATGTCTTTGATGTAAATCTGCTCGGGCAAATACTCACATACAATTGACTACGCCTAAGTAGAGGAAATAATGAATAATGATCTATAAACCTTTCAATTCAAAGCACTTTAAACGCCGCGAGCTTTTATCATTTGCATGCTTGCATTTATCATCTGGAGTTTTAAGAGACAGTCTTAAAATCCGAACAATGCACTCTTGTTTTACTTCTTTGGTGTTTACCATGTGTTTGAAATGACATACAGAAATTACACACTGGACTCCACTTGAATCAAAGGTCGATGATTTATTGGTGTTTTTCGCCGTGTTCAAGAGTATTTACAATAAAGGCAATGGAAGCAAATAGACAAACAAAACGTCAACCATCAAATGGGAAGTGTTTTGCTCCGTTAGCACAATTAATGTATCCCTAGTGCTCAGTTCAGTAAGAAATCAGGACAAGGTTTGAAAATGATTCCCATAGTCGGAGTACAGAGCGTGCACACACTTTATCCGGATGGTGGCGCTACGGTAGTTTCACCCGAGCGACATCTATCGTCAAATAAATTAGCAGCTGAATTCTAGCTAACCTGACGAGCCACTTGCGCCATCAGTCACTTGTTGTTAGTATGTAAAACTGTTTAAAATGCTCTCCGGATTTCAAGAAGGAAAGAACACCCGATACAACATTTGCAAATATAGTTTACTTTGATTGTCTATTCGACATTGTTTTATTTATAAGAAAAGACCCATATCATGCCATAATCTACCTTATTCTTATATATTGTTCAAATGATCCGTTAATAAATCATTCTGGCCAACCTAGGAATGCGTGATGCCCAATTCAGTCAGAATAGTGTTCCTAAAGTAGACCACCTTTTACGAAAATCTAACACGTACTTCCCTGAAGCTATCCGAAATAAAATTTGTCAATGGTCGACTTCAGCTAACAATCCGGACACGAACGAGTGCGCCGAGCGACACAACTAGGAAGTGACGTGAATGAAATCGGTCTGGATAAGGGGACACTTGGGTCAGTCACAGCATGAGTCAGAGGCTTTCTGCACTGCGACCGGAAGCTGGTCCTCAGGTTGAGTTTTTTCCCCCTGGTTTCGTGCTGTCGAATACTCAGCAGGATCTTAACCGCATTGGCAGGGAGAACAATGTAAACCACACTGATGTCAGGACTGTTGAAGCCTGAGTCAGAGTATCTTTAGGATATTACACATGTCTGCTTTATATTTCTCACAAATCACCAAGTCTATAAGTGTATTTTTTATTTTTTAGAATTTCGTCATACTATTAACTTGATGTGTAAACTGTTGTCCATATCGTTTGTCAAGTGCGCAGACTATGGTTATGGTTTATGAAAGTATAGATTATGTTCAATTGTTTACAACGCAAACTATCGATATTTAAGCACTTTACATTTAAACATCTTAAACTATTGTCCTATTTCCAAACAAACGTAATCAAATACTACTTTAAAGGTTTGTGATTATCCTTGTAACTCTATCATGGAATATTAAGCTTAAAAATCAGGTAAAAACTCTCCACATGATTACCGGCAGTAATTTATATTTACAAATTAAAAAAAAATCCCGTATATTGAAATGTTACGGTAACCTTTTATCAAATGCAACAGTTTTATTTTAGATCGGTATTTTGAATTATATAATTTGATAACTATGTATATACTCAATTGAGATATTTATAAGTTGTGTCGCATATAAGCCGTTACTTTAAATAAGTAAATTTAAAATAAATTTTAAGCAGATTCTTCGCCGAGACCACGAAGCATTAATAATCGAGGTTAAATTAAACCAAACTAGAGATGTATTTAGAAATGCTTTTATTAAGAGGACAATAGAGAATGAAATAATTGCCATAGAGTGGGTTAAAATATTTTGTAAATGGAGCACTGCACTGTCTTGTCATGACCATCACAAGCAGACAGTATCAGTGTTAAACGTAAACAAAATCAGAGGTATATTTAGAAATGGAGAGAGAATTTTGAGTGGGTGACTTTGAAAGAGAAATAATTATCATTGAGTACGCGGAATGTAAAGCTGTGATAGGCAGTCCCCTTAATACCAGTCATTAGTTGTCTTTCTTAAACCAGCATTTGCAATGAGTCATACATTTGGCTTAAATACAAGATGGTTCAGCGCAGAGCCCTGGCGTACTCCGATACAGTGGTTAAATTAAATACTAACAGGCAGGCTAAATACACGCTGGCTTATCGTTAAGGTCAGATGGAAGATAGGGGCGGAAATGAATTATTAACTACTCCTGGTTCTGACTAAAACTAGCATGCGTGGGACAAGGTTTATTTTTCGTTTCACAAAATACACTGACAATGTTAGCCCGATTCTCAAATTACATAAACTGACCCATTTTGTAAACAGAGACAAAGAAGAACTTGTTGTTTTGTTAACAGTATCTATTGAGACTTTCATTTCGAAATTGTTTTTCTTAACCATTCTTCTGGCCTTGTGCATGACAAACTTTATAGCCCTTAAGTGGTGTTTAACATTGGTGACGTTATTGTCTTCAGGGAGATTATCAAGATGTTTAGTTGATTTGGCTGTAATCATGTCTGAGCTGGAGCTCAGTGATCCTCGAAACAGCTGATCGCGGTTAAGTTATATCAAGAGTTAGATTTTTCATATAGTCTTGTTTTTTTGTGCGTGTAATAAAGATGGGGAGATAACTTTATGATATTTTAATGTAAGCTTTGTTAAATTAAGCAGATAGATTCGCCAATCCACCTTTTTAAGATTTGGGTTTAGTAATTAATGTCGATACTGCGGACTCCATGTTCTGAAATCCAATTAACTATTCACTCTTTGAGATAATATAAGTGTCAACAATTGTGTGGATATATACAAGAAACTAATCGTTAAATTAGGATCAATGATGGGCGGAATGCTGTCTCCGCTTTCTCGTGTCCTTGTACGCGTAGCCGTGAAAGTTGTTGAGGTTTGAAATCCTCAGGGAAAGCCTTAGTATCGTTTCACGTGGGAAAGTCAAGATAGTTTGTTGTGACTCTTGACACAGTAACAACCAGCAGAATATAGTATTTGTCTTATCCAGAGACGTCACAGTATTTTAAAAAAATGTAAACCGTGACTTGGCTCAAATAAATTTACAAAATACAGAAAATTTAAACCCTTAATGTGTTATTGTTGGCAATCAATCGTGTTATTTCGACCATCAACCCAAAGCACATCACATGCTATAGTAGTGTTGGTGTTATAGGTTGTCTCGACCATCAACCCAAAGCACATCACATGCTATAGTAGTGTTGGTGTTATAGGTTGTCTCGACCATCAACCCAAAGCACATCACATGCTATAGTAGTGTTGGTGTTATAGGTTGTCTCGACCATCAACCCAAAGCACATCACATGCTATAGTAGTGTTGGTGTTAT
>JARDVA010471000.1:0-10971 GCA_030265315.1 Mopalia swanii | reverse complement strand
CTATCCAAAGTTTGGTTAATAATTTAATAAGTTACATACATAGCGGTGATAAAAACAAATCAATTAACATGTGCCGAAGATAACAATTACTTAAAATTGGTTTCAATACGATTGGAGGACAATTTAATTTTATAAACACTCTTTAAGCCTTGTTTTAAATAACAAAGTAGAATTTGTACTTTTCATCTCTGTGGTGAATTTGTTTCAATTTCTGGGGCACATACTTATATATGTGTGCAACGATAGTGCTGACTATTCCCAAATAAATATGATATATCGAAAAGATGGTGGAAATATTTCTCGGCATGCAACAAGCAAGCAAACTTATTTAATTGAAAAATGTCAAGAATCTTCAAACTGTTGAAAATAGGATCGATGTGCTGTAATCTTGGGGATATCGTTATTACCCGGATTGCACGTTTCTGTCAAAGGAATAAGGGTTGTAGGTGTGAAAAAAAGTGTTTCCCCATAACAGATCAGCATAATATAATTATGGAAAGATTATGGAATAATACAGTAAACATAGACTACTTTTGTTTAGACAACTTGTAACATGATGAATAACTCCGATGTTGCTCGATATTTTGCTTGTTAAATACTGTATATGCGAAATCCACGATAATTTTCCGTTGAACACAATTCCACAAAAATGACTCACTGATAATACCTCATGGTCGACAGACGTAATAGAATCCGCGAACGGTACATCGAAATAGGATTTTTAGGCGGACAGGCTTACCATAATTTACGCAAAATGACAGTTCGTCAATAAATTAAAGCTATTACTTTCCAAATAGAAATAAAAACTAGTATAAAGCGCAAACTCTTGGGTTTATTCAAATTCATCGGAAACAGGACAGTTCTTTTATTTCTTTGCTAGCGATTTCTTTGATTAACCCTGCAAACACAAATAACGACTTGCGCATTTGATTATCCTTGATTACCATTGACTTGGAATTATGTCAGTAAAGCAACGTGGGGTCCAGATTTTTACGCGCATTTGTTTACCCATCTTTCAACAGGCTTGTTCACCTAAAGCCGTAGCAAACTGATGGAGGAATTATTTCCAACTCTTACTCTTGAGAAAATAGAATTCCTGTGTACTTTGAATATGAGCGAAATTGTCTCACTTAAACAAGAGCCTGGAAGCTAAACTAATCCAGATAATAGCAAGCTCAGAAATAATGCCACACAAAGTCTTATCATCCGGATAATGGTTAAGTATCCAGTATGATGCTTTCAACATAGATTTATAAAGGATTCAAATGTTACATACTTTTATCTGCTGAAGAAATTGTTGATTATTCCGGTTAAAAGCCTAAGTGTTACTAGCCCATTACTAGACAAAAGGAGGCAAATCATCTGGACAGAACACATGTAGCTGCCTAGCTTAAGACGGTTTACGTAAGCGACTAAAACATGAATACTGATCAAAATTCGCACCTCACTTTTGTACGTAATTACCAACAAATAATTTGACTAGTGTCAATAGAAATAATACGTTAAGGTCGAAAAACAGTTGTCTTTCTCTTTAAAGACTGGAGACTGGTACATGGAATAAATGCTCCTTCAACATTCCTCACAAGTATTTTGTCCAATTCTATTAAATCTGCTCGGTACATTGGAAACAGCCAATTCGTGTTCTGGTTTTTTTTATCACATCTGACATGGAAGGCGAATTCATTCAGGACTTCATGTTTTGTCCACTAAACATATACTGTTTAAACGTATCTAAACATTTTACCAGCTTTCCCATTTCCTGCACAGTTTGTAACGTGAGGACGGATATCCTGCATTATTGCGTTTACATTAAAGTGTTAAGCAGAGACGACAGATATTTTAAACTCATTACTAGGCATTTGCGGATTTTCGAGGACAGATGGAGACGTTTTATTTTTAACATTTTAACGAATTCTGTAATTCCCTGGACGTGGTTTTTTTTTTCTAGAATGCTCATTCCTAAGCTGTCATGTCAGAATATTATTTTTTAAAATTAAATGTATTTTGTACCCGTCTACACTTATCATTCAGCATCTACACTGATTCGGCCAATTACCTAGGTTTTGATAGTCTTTTTTTAATGTATATTTTTTCATCATTTAAGGAATTTACCAAATCATATAGGGAGTCTTTTCACAATTCAATAAAAAAGAAAAGAAAAACAAACATGGAAGAATTTTTTAAAAAAAGTTTAGAAAAATGAAACCAGAATGTTAGCTAATAGAAAATGAGACTAGAATTTTAGCGAATTCGTGAAGAACAGACATTCATATTCCGAGATTCATTGAAAATATTGCCAATAGTCCGGCGAAACATGATTTTGCAAGTTTATTTATGCCAGATGCAAGATGTTGCATGTTCCTTCGTACTAACAGAAATAAAGTAAAATTCCAAATGGTTGGATTCAATGGGAGAAGTAGATGTAGTTGATAATTTTAGTTGCCTGCTACGAAAGTTGAGTATGGTGGATGTCCATGAAACCGGATTAGCGATATTACCTGGGAATGACCAGAGCCACTACGGATCATCCTCAATATAACAGCTTTAGCTTAAAACCGCATTTTGGTCGGAACCAAAAAAAAATATTTTAAAGTCATCAATAAGAACGATACTTAACATCCCGACAGCTACAAATATAATTCTTTTACACTTCATCAAAATATAAACAATCATTTATTCCCAGGCTGGTGTGTACATGAAACTTGGTAGCCATGCGTTTAATTTTAGTCCAATCTTATACTACAATGTTTTTGAAGGTGAACATTTTTCTTCATAATCTCCAGTGACCCAAATTACCAGTTTTAATAGACATTTTACAGGTGACAAGACGCCAAGTTTAACAGTCCACTCGGTGTTGAACCACCGTTCGATAGCGATGCCAAGCTTGACAATTGCCATTGAATATTACGTTTCCCCTTCGCATAACATTTTGAATTGGGGTCATTTTTGGAAGATAATATAGTTGTCTGACTATATTCATAATGTGGAAGTCTGCAATAACAATTCAGCAAAGCCATTAGATTGACATATTTTACAGTGACCAACGTTGAAGTTACGATGCATCTTACTTGTAAAACTGACCCATGAGACAGGTTTACATGCTATTGTAAATTTCAACGTCTAATGTTATCAACAAATACAACATTATAAAGCGAATCCAACCATCCACAAACTGTTAAAAAGACCAGATTGATTCAGAATAAGGTTTGAGATTTTACCAACATAATTCACGAAATAAGCACCTCGAAAAGATCCCTTTTTAAGCTACATAACAAAGTATGTGGGTTGGTGTGCCAGCAACCAGCGGAAGGTCGTGGGATTCCTGCGATATTTTACTAACCAGTTTTTTTTGTGTAATTATGCTACCCAATGATCTGCAATTAGGATTTAATTATGTTGATCTAACATCGACGAAATAAATAAATAAAATAATAAATGATTTCTGCTGATACAAACTTAACCTTTCTAACTATTTATTTCACACTGTGTTGATAAAAGGAAACTAGGAATGGACTCTTTGACTTTTCTTTGTAGAGCACACTTTAAAATTACCTCGTGGATCCGAATGGCAAACAGTGATTATTCTTAAATTCAAACTATCATGAACAAACTTTGTTGTTTTCCTCCTTGATAGTCGGATTATAGAATTGAAAATTTTACAGTGTACATTGGTAGAACGAAAGGCCTATTGGACCGCCTTATCTCAAGGGAGACAGCTGCATTGTTGACTGGCGTCAGTAAAGTAGAATTATCAACAATCTCTAAGCTTCCAGGGGGTTACATCCTGTCCACAGCGTAATTGGTGTTAACGTTGTTTAAGTAAATTTTAAAAAAAGTACTATCTCAAAAAATTGAATCCCAGTCTTCACAACAGTTGGGTTGAAGCACATGTAGCGGGTTATAATCGATATTAACTCCTGTTCGTTCCTCCTATCAGAAACTGTGTTTAAATTTCCACCGCAACAATAATACAGTTTAGCCAAGTTTCGAATGTTCACATTGTTAAAATCTGTCAACATGCGAAACTTAAAAATATAGTATACGCGAGTAAAAGGTTTTTATCTCCACAATAAAAATATTTCATGCGAGGATTTAAACACATTTATTTTAAATATCTTCCTTACTGTATGGTCTGATTAAAACCCTAGTCCAGTTAACAGTACAGTTCGATAACATTTTTAGATTTGCGAATCATCTTTGAACATCTAGGACTTCGATATCGTGCCAATATATGATGTTATTTTCAGTTGGCCATTGTCTTGTCTACCGTGCTCATCATGCGAATTGTTATTTACTGCAGCCTTCAAATTGTAAGGTGTTAGACTCAGGCTATCGAGAATCTGGTTTGTTTGTTATCAAATTAAAATTAACGATAAAATATGAAGAATAAAAGCCACACCCGAAAATTTAGTTTTCGTTCAAACTGGTGACAGAAAAAGAAGAAATTAAATTAATATATAAATTCGTCTAAGACAATAATTTTCCTTTTCTTTTTCACTAATTTTTAGTTATTTTTAGATAATTTGTTTTAGATTTTATATTTGACCAAAGACTACTAGACGCTCTAACACTTTTTAAATGTGTTTGTCTGTTTTATTTCATTATTTGTATTTTTTTTAACGATCAAAACAGTGTAGGTCTTGGATCTTCGGTTATAACGTTCCAATGCCATGTAAATGGAAATATGCGACAAAGGTGACTGTAAGTTAAGGACGATATCTGTGTGATGTTCTCAGCCTATACAACAGGAAACTTTAGTTAAATATATAGCTGACTCAGGCGATAATTACAGTTTTACAACACGTTGTAAACGATATTAGCATTATTGATATTGCTTGCATTTACTTTGGGTAATATGAAGCGTCGTGTGTATCGCTCTATGGCAGTTGTATGTTTTAGCCAAAACAGTGCAAAACGGGGCAGCGTGTGTTGTGACTATTGGGATTACTAAGCGTTGACGGCTTCGGTTAATATATATAGTGATAAATAGATACGCTTTCAATTTAATAGGAATCAGGCTACGCTCCAGATAAAAGCCTGGATCCTCGTTAATTGACTTTGAGACGTAAACAGATTAATGCAAGGACATCCGTTCCTGGCACTAAAAAACCCTTCAATCGGGACACGGTGAAAACTGGTCAAAGCTTTCATGTCGAGCATATGTCAGGAAAATTAGACAAATAAACCTTTTTTCCGATGAATCAAACGCACTCAATGGGAATAGATTTAAAATAAGCACCGACCTGCCCGGATCGAGGTAGTCAAAGTTATCAAGGGATGCTGTCAGTTCTTTGTCGATGATGTTAAAATTCTAGCTCCATGTTTATTCGACACATTATCTATCATCAGTACATCTTTTATAATAGCTGCGCATGCTCGTTATTTACATTGGTCATTGAATACACTGTCTTCATAACATGTATGTTTCGCCTCTCATCCCCGAATTAGCTTTCGCAAATGCCAGATTTTACAGCAACCTCTGATCTTTCCACTGATTGTTTCAAACTATAGGTTTGAAAAGGTCAACAGCTTAATTTACTCGAACGTAACAGATCTTTTTGACGGACTTTAAGCCACCAAACAAATTGAAGATTCATTTTGATTATACAACCACTGCAACCCTCTGACACGAGATGGTATACCTTTAAAACGTATAGGGACACATTTGATTCATCAGCAGTAGGCTACAGTTTTGCAGACAGTTTCCCTTGCTTGTGTTTCCTTTGTTTACAAGACAATACACAGTAAGAGTTCACGGGAGTTTATAACAAGAAGAAAAGAAACTGTAACGAAGATGTAACAGCATAAGCATTGCAGCATCTTAGTTAATTTGAATTATTTCAACATTCGAGAACAAAAGTAGTAGCGATAAGGTGTAAAAGTCTACCCGAAGTAGATGAAGTTGTTTTATTGGGGAGTTACGCCACATTTAAGACTATGTCCTTCATCTGAAAGCCCAATGGAAGATTGAGAAAGACATCAAAGACAAAGGGAATAAAGAACGACAAAAGTAAACAGCTATAAGTCACAATACCAAGACGAGGCAACATAGCTGCTTGGCTTTGCTCTTCAATCCGCCCTTCAACAAGTACTGAGAAATTGCAAGCTGCAGCGGATCAAACACAGCTCGTTTAACCACATATAGACAAACGCTAAGATCGTTGTCTGTTTTAGTAATGCGACGAAGATATTTGAATGCATTCACTCATTTTAATCTGTGTCTGTTTAAACGTAAGGCAGGCTCTATGATATATATTGATCAATACATGTTGATGTTGTGAATCCATCCGAGTTCACTCCAATAAGAGGCTATAATGAACACATGCTGTGTTAGTACAGCGTAGTTGTACCCTAATTATCCGGTATTCAGCATGTCAAGGCTGTTAACCCCGTGATATTTACTCTACTACAATGTTAGCCTCAAAATATATTTACTTTGTCCTTGACATTTCATGTTGCCGCCTTGGAGACATTTGTTGTGCAGAGAAAATCGGATAAAGGTTCGCCTGTCCATCCCTCCATGTTTACTTAATCAAACTATTAGTTAATAGTATGATGCAAAAAAGTCCGCCAAGAAAACCCTCTAAAGATTTGTTGGATTTGAATGGTTGAACGGATAAGATTGATAGCTTGAGCAAGATTGGCATTATTATGTCTGATTACTAATCCTACTTAGATGTTCCGTCCACGGGCTGGAGTCCATATGTCGACCACCATATATATGAGTAAGTCACACGATGTGGTTCCGGCAATCACGAGGGTGGTTTTAACAAAGTTGTCTCCTGGTTTTCCACCGTCTTTAAGCAAGACAAAGCGTGGAATGACTACAAGTGAAATACCCTTGAGTACGAATAAACCCCATTGAACCAAGCAAACGATTATTACGTGCATAAAAACGTGAGAATCAGAACTTTTGTTAATTCCTAATTTGGGCTTACCGTGCCTCTTTAGGAACTGGGCAATTAATCTTTATCACTTCTTTGCATGAACCTACCAAATCGTTATAATTGTAGATCACAAAACAACTAGGTACGGTCATAAGACGCATTTCACTTGTTACAAAGAATTCATGGGCAAAAAATATAAAACCAATGTCTCGCAGATAGTTCATTTTAAAGCCAATCTGAATTATAATCGACGGTGCCATTTTTGTGTCAGTGCAGTGAACAATGCTAACCAAATACAGAAAATATAATACAATCATTCCGATTTTATTTCGTTTCAAATTCTAAGGTAAACACTCCAAATAGCTCTAAGGTGTTTCCAAAAACGAACCCTCCTAAAATGGGCTCAGTTTGAAACAATATGGTATCTAATAACTGAAAACAAACGTCAAATACGAATGTACAAAAACAACATCTGACCGTTTACCAATTCTTTAAGATTGACACAAGGGTTATATCTTAGAATAGATTAACCTTTAATATTTCACCTTTTATATTAATGAGACGTATAAAACACGTCAGGTTTTCCTAATTGGTAGGTACAATTATGCACTAGGTAATAATTTAACCTAGTGCATTTAATTGATTTTTATTTTTTTATATTTTCAGTGGTCTTAGAGCTGTTTTAAAATATACTCGCGTACTTGACTACTGTGTAGCTATAGTAAGACAACTGAATAGAGTACTGTTTGGCAATTTATAAAGATCGCTCAGGTCTTCACAGTAGAAGGACGGGTGGCTGAGTAGTCTAGATAGTTGGTATTTACCGCTGGCGATTCAGTGCCTAACGCTTTTGGTCGTGGGTTCGATTCCCGAACGGGTTTCAACCTGCAAAGTTTTCTGAACTAGAATCTGTTAAAACTAAGAAAGTGTTATCCCAAAATAACGAAAATACGATTACAGTGATGCCATGTGGACTCGGGTTGACGCCGATTGTCTTTTAGACTGCTCAAATATTGCAACATGGAAAACCACTTAATACGCACATAGACTTTTCTGTGTGAAGTGTTATATAGCATAATGACAGAATACAAAAAAGCTGTGTAAATAAGCACGCCACTTAACAGGAAATTATACTTGAGTCTATTTCATTAGGTAAGACGTGATTTTCATGGCAATTTCGAATCATGGTAAGGGTTCGTTTCTTTTGGTCACAGATATTTATCTTCACTATTCGTCGAAGACAAACAAAATATTCTACCAATTTACAATAAACAAACAATTTACCATTCTTGCACAAATAACCATACACAAAAATTGTTTTGGTTGTTCGTTGTTTTATTTCATCGTCTGTTACACTGTATTCTTGTCCATAAATTTGATAACCAAGACATATCATCTACCCTTATTAAATAAACTTCAATTTTGAGATAAACATTTGCGGGACAAATCACAGCTATCGTTTAATAGTTTGTAAAAAGAATCTAGAATGTGTTCTCATACACACGTTTCTGTTCCTAAATAATCTAATCAGCTCAAAGCATAGCGATATCGATAACGTATAACCTTATTGGTCATTTCTTAAAAATCCTTATTCTTATTACTCATATGATGCAAAATCAATATGTTCTTGGTTGAAAATAATTTTAACTTCAACAAAGTTATCAATGGCTTCAATAATACATTTAATTAATACACAATACATAAACCCAACTTTACGGTGCAAAAATTACATAATAAAGTATCCAGCTAATAATACAAATATTTATGTGTTACGTGATACAGATTACCATTAAAGTCCTTCATATGTTCGTCTTTTCTGAAGTTACAACTTACCTTTGTGAGAGATTGTGATATTTCTGTGTGAGGAGACTACATAACAGGGTTCAAGGTTGGTCGTAATGCTGTAGAAAATGAATTAACTATGTTTTAGACCCTTTTACTGGATCCGAATTTAAACCCGGTCTATTGATGGTTTGAGTTTTTGCTTTCGGAGCTGTTTTGTTTCGCTTCCAAAACAACTGTGTCTTTTTTAAAATTAGTTCTATTTAAAAACCATCTATAATCCAATTACCATGATCGGAACAAAATTCAGCTATTGGTGATTATTATTATTATTATTATTCTTATAAACACAAAATTTTTATTTGGGCAAGTCACAAAATGTGAATGTTAGTCCCTGTTGTCATTCTATAAAATATTTTATTTATTGATAGTTTCAAAAATGCCACAAAGCAGTATTCTGCAAAGGTATCCAAACGAGATTACCCTACTCTATGCTGTGATTTGTTAGCTTATGGGATTCCGAAAGAAATAGAAATAAAATGTGTAAAGAGTACCAAATTAAAACTGACTCGTATAAATAATGGAATTAACTTACCTGGACCTGAAATCTAACTTAAATTAATGATTTAATCACGTTGATCGTATTACCAAATACGGACTTAACACGTGCGGGTGCAAATCCGTGTCACTCTTGGAATTCATTGTGACTACGTCACTTGTTCTTTGGAATGTACCCATTATAAAACGTAAGCCGGTCATTCGCCCAGAATTTTACAGCGAGAAGTGAATACAAGAGCCGAGGGGAGTATATTGATTACGAAGACAAATAGTGATCAAACAAACAAACATATTTTTTTTCTCACAACGTATTTGAAATGAAAAAAGAAGACTATTACCTGATTTTAAAGCCTTTAACATCTGAAGAACTACATCCGAGAAATTGGAGGTTTAAATAATTAACGTAAAGATTTCGCGAGAGCTAAAACTGCGTGTGTGAAAAAAACTAGTTTTTTTGGCAATACGTCAACAGTAATACATTCGCACTTTTGTTGATTGTCAAGCAAACAAGCACCCTGGTGCATTAGCGCTGATACACATTTTTTTAAATATGTTCCTATGTGTACTGCAGCATCATCCCATGGGTCCTCATACATTTAAAACACCCAAATTAACTAGCTGATGTTCTTAGCATTTAAATACTTAACGCCAATATTGGTAATCTATCGGAATTGAATAGCTGCTGTTGCTTTGTATGGACTAAATCTGTCAAAGCATACCTTCCATCATGGAAGCCGCCAATATGGCAAACTGATTGTTCAGATTGCATACAAATCCATTACTTTATGTGTACTAATTCCAATCACAGCATCGCCATAACATGCAGTTCACATTTCTATTAAACATTTCATCAAAAGATTTTTGTAAAAAGAAAAAAACGCTAAATGTTTTTACTTTCCTTGGTCGCTATATTGGTATTCAATCCAATAAGTCTTGGGAAGCGGCTATACAATTCGTTGCTTGTATAGATTTGATTTACAACACGTTGGTGAAATACAAACTGAACTTCGCAGACCTTTAAAGATTACGGTAACCTTGTTTATGATTTAAACAGAAGAGGAAAAAACAAGAGCGAAGTCTGCTCAAGGTTAACAGTTGTGTTCAGAAGTTTGAGAGGACTAAATAAGTCCCTTTGCTAAGATAATTTTTCCCAGTGAGCCAAGTGAGTTTAAGCAATATGTCGACTACTTGTACAGCCTACGGCAACAGCAATCCAAGTTAACGCATTTCGGTAATTAGTGTGGAAAATCGGCGATATTGAGCCAAACGTTTATAACAATGAACACGTTGTTGTGGTGTTCTCTAACAATTAGCACACACTTGTTATACCAGATCATACACACATGCACACACATTTTGCGACAAAATAAGCGGTAAATCTTTCTGATCTACATTCAATAGACATATCATGCAACATTTGGAGAATTAAGTGGATTAACGATTCCGTGAGTTTTAACATCGATATATAATCCAATGATGTAGCATATATCATGTTTTAATTTCAAAACGAACGAGTCAACCAATACTACAAGTCGAAAAACTCTGAGAATTTAGACCACTCCAAACATGTTTATTTTTGCTATTACAACCATATTATATTTGCCTTAACGAGACGGTTTCTGGGGCAGGTCAATTCATTGCAGTTTACTATATTCTTCATTAGAAACTACTTAAGGCACATTGATATTCACCATCACTACACTCTGGGCGTTAAACGAGTTCTATCGCCCAGGGGCACTGTCTC
>JARDVA010470667.1:0-27825 GCA_030265315.1 Mopalia swanii | reverse complement strand
TGTATAATTGTTTCACTAAATGCAGGCTAAGAATGTGAATTTTCGTATTAACAAATAAAAAAAAACAGACAAATTTTTACCTCGAAGGGGCCAACCTACCTTAAGCGTTAAGGACAGGCCAACTCCAACACCCAGTGTTTTTACATTTCGCTGTTTTATTTCTAAACTAATGTGAATTTTGCAACACATGTATATATATTTTGAAATGCCTTTGTCTGCAGAACTATAATAAGTAAATTATTTTTTTCTAAAACTTACAGAAACAAGTATTTGGCATAAAAAGTAAATTTTTGCTACTGCTTTTTCAAATTGCTACTTCTGTTACACCATTTACGTCAACTGTTCAATTTTACATCAACGTGTAATACATTATATGAACCAAAGAACAGTCATTCAGTTTTTTCCTGATTTTCTGAGGGAAATTTCAAGTCCCTATAACTTTATCTAAAAAAATATTGAAAATCTGAATGATCGTTTTTCAGTTTTATATGATGAGATGAAATGTGCAAAAATCAGTACTGTAGGTATAATAACAGCAGAGGAGTAGACATTTTCCCAAATACGATACACTGAAAAATGAAAACAGGTCAAATGTAGTCAAGTCACCGCGGTTGTAAATATTGTAGTCAAGTTTTATAATCAAAGTTAACGGTCTTACAATTCAATTTTTTTTAATCAGGTCTGCCATAGGATAAAGATCACAATCTCAACCTTTGAAATATGTAATAATAATAAAAATCGAAAATTTTGAGCTGAGGTGTGTGTGTGGGGGGGGGGGGGGTTAGAGTATCCTTAAATGTAATTAATCGGCCGAGGATTATAATACAGAGTAGCTCGGAATCAAACTCTTTGCTACAAGATGGGAATGTGCTTCCAAGCAGGTTCTCTCTTAGATGCTTTTAATGTAGGGATGTAGTGATTCGAACTCAAATCTCCAGAATAAATCTACCAAATGTTTCACACGTTAAAACGTTACATTTGATATCGGATAGTTTAATGACTAGCTTTGAATCTTAGCTTAGAAAAAAAAAATTATATGCTTAAAACTGTATGATATAAAATGAAATATCGAAGTCCGCATTTTTATATCCTAGTTCGTTTATCAAATAACAAATCTGGAACGGTTTTGGTCTATATCGTCATTATTTGAAAAGGGATATTATATTGGTAGCTATTGATAGGCTCTAATATGCCTATTGTTAGCACCAAACATCGTCAAACTTATAACAAATATTTGCTTATCTGACACAATTAAGGTTTTGTTAGGTTTGACCCTGACGAAGATAATATTTTTGCATTTTTTAAATATTGGTTTAGTGAATGAACGAGGAAAGTACCCAAGCGACGCGTGCCGCCGTAGTTTCTGGTCAAATTTATACATTCGTGTTTAACTTTATAATAGAAACCAAGGCATCTAACAAACGTCCTTCTAAAGGCTTTTACTTCAACAGGTCACTTTTACTCACAGAAAGAACTCATCATGTTACCTATTTGTAAACAATTAATGTTTCAGTCCACAGTTTCCATGTATGTTGACGCTGAATTAACCTCGAATAATGTATTGTTGCGTGTCTTCCTCATAAGGTATTTATCCCTTCTCGTTTATTTTTGTCATAATTTAAATAGTTGACATGACGTCATGGATGATATATATTTTTGTAATAATTGAAGAGAGAAAAAGTTGCTTTTACTCCGCCAGGAATAGCACCCGGGACCTTTGGGTTATGTATATATTTGTTCCACTGTATATATCATTATTTAAGCCGGGCAGGGGGGATTTACATAATTATTCCTGACACCGCTGCTTAAAATCAAACTGGGCGGTTTCAATGTGTAGAATTTGTGATATAAAGACATTTCTAGAAGTTCACCTAAATATGTGTAATTTTGTATTGGGACCACAACCTGTATGCACAGTGCAAAAAGAGTGTGTTTTCGAAGAATGTGATCGGTAAGTGCGATATCACAAAAAACAAAACAGTGTGGTAATCGGGTCACATACACGTGTTTAGCATGGTTTTAGATTTATGTTTCTACCCAACAGCAGTTAATGTACAGTTTATATGTCACCTATTTCCTTAAGTGTTTATATACACGAACAGCTGGGTAATGATTTGACGTACAAACCATGCCACTTAGTATCACTACTTTTTGGCCTTTGGCATTTCTGTCGGGAAATAACTTTCAGTATTTAACAGGCCATTTCGTCAATTTAGCAGTTTATATATATTTTTTTTTTTTTTTTTTTAATTGTATAATTGCTCATGGCCTGATTAGTTGGCTTTTGTCAATAAATAAAGATATATATACATATATATATTTCATTTATTTAAAATCTATATTTATTTATATGTATTCTATATAGCAATAGTCCCAGAAAACTCACAGAAGAAATTTCTTGATTAGATAGTTCTATCGCATTATCTACCGTGATTGCACTATATAGTCAGTCAGCGAGCAGATTTTCTCTGTTAAAACCTCCTGTATAATAAAACTGGTAGAAATTGATCGATGGATTGGCGTGCTTTGCAAATATTTGTAGGCTACCTGTATGAAGGTGAAGTCTGTACACGCGTCCACATTCCTATGTTTCTGACACTGTGGATAAACCCGTCATTAGCAGTGGTCAGTTGCCTGTACTACCTCAAACCATTATTCTACACCGTGACGATATAAGATAGATTGATCTTTGAGAGGTCCTACTAAAGTGTTGTCAAGCACTTAACTAAGCAGACTAGCCCCAAGTTTAACCAAGTTTACTAATGCTTCCTTGGGGAAGGATCGTTATGAGCGCTCAAGAGCTAAGCACACATGCCGTCCGCTATGATTTCCGTCCTCCGCGTCCCACCTAGCAGTGACACTTAGTAAAACTGTCATCAACAGAGACGATGTCAAATAAGAGCAGGTAATATCGCAACAAACTAACCAGAGTCAAGTCTGTACCGTCTTAGCAACACGAGTTAATACGTCATTGATGAATTGCCTGATTACACAAGGCTTTCGTTTTACAACACGATGTAAAACAGGACGCAGCGTTATTGTCGGATTCTATATAGTCGAGCGATTCGAGAATACTGTGTGGTGATCAAATATATGTTCATGGCAATATGCTATTATTATTGTGATAACAAATTAAAGTAGTGGCATAGAAGTATATGCTCTACGACTGAATAGCCGCATTGTACAGAAAAATAGAGGAATTTGGGTTTGATATTCAACAAATTATTTACAGATAATTGACATTTCATAGATTCTAGTTATACTAATGTTAATCGCTGGGTTGTCCATAATATTATTTCATACACAAGTACATTGATTGACGGACTTTTTAGTCCATTAATTGTTCGGTCTATCCATTCCTCGGCTATTATATTCATTCAGTTTTTTGCCAAGTTTCCCAACCATTCACAGCTAAACTCGTTGATTTGTAAAGTAATTCAGTGACTTTATTCATCCATTGGACAGATGGCAAGGTGAAATTTAAATTTAAATGAATGGATAAAGATAAATTTATAATCGTTAACCGTTCAGTCAGTAATCAACCCAACCCTGTACATCTTGTTTATTTGTGGATTCCTCCAGCCGTCCATCAAGACATCCCACATTGTCGTATCGTCTGGCTTTGTGTCTCTCCGTGTTTGAAATAAAATCTGCAAATGTTTCGTTTTCAAATAATGAAAAAGAAATACATATAGGTAACCCGAACGGTTAACCACGAAACCTCAACAACCCGACTGTGGGGTTAAATGTTGAACATTAAACCGTGCGTGTGATAATTAGGATCGAGTCTTATTCTTCCGGATGCTTATCTGAGCTGATATTCCAAGCCAAAAGTTTGGTATGACAAAATATATCGTGTGGTGTTTTATTGAAGCGAATAAATCAGGATAAATTTGCTTGTCCCGTAGTTCCGATGCCTGAAATGACTGAAGAACTACAGATCGAATGATTATCTTCACTTATTTAATAACGGCATGGATAAAATGGGGATTAGTGCTGCCGATTCCTGCACCAGGTGTCGCTGAATGCAAGGCGGTCCCAGGAGTTGTCTCCCTTGTTCAATCCCCGTTTCTATGTTTATTAAAAGAGATGGTATAGGGTCTTTCTAAATTATCACTAACTTTGATCGTTTTCATTTTTAAAAAAGTGTTAAAGGACTTTTTAAAGGTGTTAGAATTACTATCGAGGAGAAATATTAGCCTATAGCCTAAATAGCTAGTACATGTTTACCGGTCATGTTAATATCTGCTGCTTATAATGCTTATACTCAATGCATGAAGTATATATTATAAGAACGCTCTAACCGTCCCACACTAAAGACTTTTATATCTCAATTGTGTAACGTTGACATAAAGATCTTTGTGGGTATATTTATTTCATGTAAACACAAATTTCGTGGATTCGGCGACGAGTGAACAGGTTTAGATAGTTAATTATGCACATTTGGTATCCAATCGTGATTTCGCCTTACAAAAACGTAATGCATTTTTATACCACAAAAGATCCGAAATATTTGTTTTTACTTAATTTAAATTGAACTTTTATCAGTAATGATGAAATGTAACTGCATCATTTCACATTGTGGTGTTTTGACAGTCAGTTAAATACAGTACCGTAGCCGCTTGCAAAGGATTCACCAGTGTCTTGGAAATACCCACTGTTCTTGTCTATGTCGTGCCTTTTTATTGTTAACTGACACCAAGCATCTCTATTCACTGTCCACGTCGATTTTCCCCATATTAAACCACAAGGCTGTTCGGGTTGAAAACTAATACTTTCCTACAACACTTTAGATCATTGATTGTTGAAAATCTACAAGTATTCATAATCTGCATTGAGGTGACAAAGTTAACGCGCATTGATAGATATTATCAATGCACACAAAGGTTCATTGTTGTAACTCATATGATATGTGACGGCATTTGATTAAAACCCTCGTCCTCTTCTGTAGTAATATTCGGTAAATTACTAACAATTGTCGTCGACAGATTAATATCAACTGTATAAATAAACCGGGACTATGTAATGATTGATTCATTTATTGATTGGTGTTTTGTGCCGTGATTAAATTTATTTCACTTATATGACGGCTGTGTATTCCAACAATAGCTGACACTAGTACAACCAAGATATGATGTGTTTCCATAATGCTGGAAAGTTCTTTTTCTCCAGTGCTAAGCAAAGACAGTATTTCTACTCTTCAACCAAACTACTCTTAGCAAGAGGGAGCCTATGTAATGATATCATACAGCTGTGCATCAATGGATTTTTTTTTTTAAATGTAATTATTCTTAAATCACAAACAAATTTCCATTTTATATTGTCTCAAATGACACTTTTACTCATTTGTAAGTAGCTTGATTTGTCCGTGACTGTTGCGAAGAATAGAGTTCCACCACGTGACTCGATGGAGCAGGTTGATGTCAAAGTGACAGTTTGAATTGTAAATGTAGATGGTACTACTAGAGGGTTACAGACTTATGGGATGGCTAAGTTGCAGGTCCACCATGGCTAGTTTGATTGTTTGATTGATTGATTATTTTTACGCCACATTGAGCGGTATATCAGCTACGCTGTGGCGAGAGCACACATTCACAATTCTGTGGGTTTAGGTTTTTTAATTAATTTAATTTTTTTTAATTTTTTTTTAGTTTCATTATTTTTTATTATAGAAACTGTGTATATTCTTACATCTAGGCCTATATCGATCGAGCTTAGAGAATGTCGCGGGGTTAAGACGATTGTGAACTATAGCCGTGGTATTTGCAAATTGTTAATTTTAAAGGGAAAGACAACTGTTTTTCGACCTAAACTTATTATTTGTATTGCATATTTTCAAAGACAACCATCTGTATTGCACTTAATTGCATTCGAGTAAGCATAGCCGTTAATTAGTTAATTTCAACAGGCGGGACTGACGTCATTTTTCCAAAACACGATCGGTCACCAGTGTGTCCGTTTGCTTATGGATGCATTGGAAGGCATCTGTAACAACACAGCGCATAAACAAGCTTGGTCATCCAAGCGCAATGTTAATCTGTTGTATACATATCAAAATAGCTTCTTGAGTAACACATACGTTTAGCACTTTTTCAACTGACATGCGGTTTTTAAAAATCCGGTTTTTAGTATCAAGTTGATATGTAGGCCCTGCAAGCGGTTGATTGTTGTTATTGTTGTTTCGCTTGGGGACGGAACTCTCACTTTCAGCTCTACACGAATGCATCCACCAGTGCAGGCAATAGGGGACAGCCGCGACTAGATGTTATAACTACCGTGTTTTCGAACACTGACGTCAGTCCCACTTTTTAAATTAACCAATAAACGGCTATGCTAATTCGATTGCAAGTGCAATACAGATGGTTGTCTTCGAAAATATGTAATACATTGATAAGCTTGCGTCGAAAAACAGTTATCTTTCCCTTTAAATAAAGTATTCTGTGTACGTTGTGTATAGCGTTTTGTTGGCTACAAATCTTAGCGTGTGGAGGCTATATCGGATAGTGGATAATGTGAAACAAATATATTCAGGCGGAATATTCAGCTGGAATCCACTCATTTGAGAGACAAAGAAAACTCAATAAAACAAATAGAATTGGTGTAGAAATATACATTTATTAACAGGAAGCTTAAGGCCGCATTAATGTAAGCAATGTAAACAGAACTGTGAATGGACATCCTCACATTTCAGTCAGTTATCAAAATGTAATAAAACCATTGTAGGCAATGCATCACAATCTACCCAGCAGTGACAAAATACAGCGTGCACCAATATCTGTAAATTAGTGTGAAGTTCGGGAGCACGTGATCAAAGCATTATTGTTAACTTGTATTTCCAAAGGGCGGTCTCATTGGTACAGTTAACATTCATCAGCAACATATTGGCAGGACTTCCTGCCCGTGCAGGGTTATCTGCAACTCGCTGCTATACAAATTGGAAGCAAAGAGCGAGTAAGATAATTCAAAATCAAACTTTAGATTGTAAAAATCCCCAGAATCTGATTTTTAAAATATTTGTGATGATGTCCCTATATTGCACGTCAAAATAAACTTGTAAATTATATATCCATTGTCGGCTTTTTATGTATTCCAACAGGATAATCCACATATAATGTCTGGTTTGTCTGCTTGTGTAGTTCGTTGGGGCTTTACGCCATACTTCACCTTATTCCACGCAGATGCCATTATGTCAGCCCAAGTGGCAACAGAAACCACCCTCGACGCCACGGGCAACAAACCAGACAGGACAATCACAAGATGCAATTAACTGACAATATAATCACATTTAAGCTTCGTGTTGCCACTAAGCTCTGAGATCACCAGGGCAACACAAATTACTTCCAACCTCACATTGTGTATAATTTCAATTTAAAGGGCAACATTGCGTTTATTGAAGCCCTATTAAGGCATAGTGATTGACATATATTAATTTGTGTATATAAATTAAATTTAAAAAATCACTCTAAATATAAATATGATTTCAAAATATTTTGTGATACAAACTCTCAAACAGCATTTGCAAAGGCACACATGTTCAAAACGGCGACGGTACCTTGTAAGGGCTAAGTCACATTTGATAAATTACACCATCCCGCCAAATGTCATCAGCAAGTACATACTTTATAAATAAATATTGAAATAAATATTTGACTAGAAATTTGATTGCACAAATGTAAATTAATAGGCACACGAGTCATCGAGGAGTGCATACTGTTATGGCACATCGGTATAAATTATGTTATATCCCCACTAACTAACGTATATATTTGAACGATATACCACCTATAGTTTTAATTCTTTATAATGATTGGGTGTTTCCTTCTTCACATCATGTCAACGGGCGCGTCTGCTCATTTCTATGGCGCCGGTTCCACCATGTGGTAGGGAAGTTACACAAACCAACAGTATTCAAAATATGTTACCATAAAGGTGCGTGATTAAGGCATTGATTACTGGTAAAGAAGTGGATTACTTGTGTTCATTATAGGCTCATGCTCGGCAATACCATCTTCTTGTAATTCTGCCAAATCATCGAGAAGCATATATGGAGGATTAGAATCCACAGAGTGTACTACATTTTCGGAAAAGATTTGACCGTGGGAAAGAGCGCCGCCATTAAAATTGTGTCCATAGCACTCCGACTCATGTCGGCCATACCGCACAAACGTTGATGACGTCATTGTTCCTGTAGGTAATGACGCTTCTCTGTTGTCAGCGTGCATGGGACTTGTATTTCGGCGGGCAATTGTCTGGTGGCAGAAAGAGGTTTGGTGTTGGTTGTGCTGAAGGCGAGGAGATGGCTCGGGATATTGGTTGATGCGATTTGGAGATACGGAGTTCTGCTGAGGGGAATAACATTGATTATGCTGTACAGCTGCGCATGGCAAATATGGGGCGAATTCTGGCTCCATTTCCGTGGGAATCGTTTGCTGATTAACCATTGGTGTATTGTGAGGCAACTGGTGATTCAAATCTACCATGTTCATGTTGTTAATAGCGTAGGCACTACTATAGTTTATTGAATGAAGTGGATTGCCGTAGTCAGTTGGACCGCCATACATGAACTGGTAAGGCTTGGGGATGGGTGTATCTGGTAGCAAAGTTCTTGGGTTCAATTGTAAACATCCTGCAACTAAGTTCATTGTGTTTTGAGACATTCCTTTTGATAAAGCTTTCGCGAATGAAACACTGTCCGGTCGAACGCCATTTTTCAATATGTCTGCCAAAGCACCAATGTAATTGCTGGCTAACCTAAGGGTTTCGATCTTTGACAGTTTCTGTGTTTTTGAGTAGCAAGGTACGTGGGTTCGAAGCTCGTCCAAGGCATCATTTAACCCATGCATGCGATTACGTTCCCTAGCATTTGCTTTTACGCGACGCTGTCGTAACTTCACAACACGAGCTTTTGTCATCCGCTTTTTTTTGGGCCCTCTCTTTTTGGGAATTTTAACCTCATCGGGATTTTTGTTTTTTCCTCGTTTGCTGTCGTTGCCAGATTGCAATTTTTTCTTAGTTTGTTCTTCGTCGATAGGCGAAGGCTGCTCTAAATCAGACAATAGATCATCATCATCTATATCGTCTTCTGTCAAGCAACCATGTATCTCAGTCTCCATTATCGACTCATCGGGGATTTTTATAGGCATCCTTCAACCTGGAAACAGATAAATAATAATAAAAATAAGACAAAAGATACAATGGAAGAAGTCATCTACTACTAAAGCGCACAGAACGACTATAGCTAGACGGCTTCTTAAATTAATCATCATATTTTTTATACTAGTATATTGTTAAATTGTCACATTTCAAAGGGTAAACAAGGAACGTAGGATAAAAAAATGTGATTGAATAATTGCGTCCATCTGCTTCCCTCCTGTTTAAAGCAGTTATTTCATAGCATAGATCCCTTAATGTTGAACAACGGGAAATGAAGAGAGACTGTTCGCAAATTTCGAGTGCAAAGAGATGCAAAATCGTATCAAATTGTGTGCATAAAAAACGATTTTGATTTGATTCGTGGTAGCCCACTCTTGTATTTAGTATTACAAAAAACAAAAGGATCTTGTAGACTGGTTGTGTAAGTCTGCATTAGTGGTGACTTTTTAATATAGTTGTGTTTACTATTTAATATACAACGTGGTAATGTCTAAAAAGACACCATTGAGCGAGCGATTTGTTAATTTTGCAATTGCTAAAACAGAACACAATTAAGTATTCTGCATAGAAAGACCTGAATAAATGAATTGGGGAGTCACCTTTTGTATTCACCTGTTACGGGGACGATAACGTTGCCAGTCCAATGCATAATTTAAAGTCACTGTTTCTCTTACCACTTATCGCGCGTGAGATAATCATCTATTTATTACCTTGTCAGTAATTAGATTGGCAACAAAGGCTTTGGGTGTCTTCACATGTAAAATATTCAAAAGGGTGTTCTGGGCTATACCTGAGATTTGATGAGTATGAGATGCAATCAGGTGACACTAATCAATTCCGCTGGCAGGTAAAATCCAGGTAATTAATCTCTTATCGCTACCTTGTTTATTTTATCACCTGAGACTAATTGAATTTTCCAAACAATAAAGAACAAAAGGCCAGGTGTAATATCATGACTGGGATTGGCTGGTAAATACTGAACTAAATCAGGCAATATAACACTTGAAGTGAGAGAAATGTAGACGTATGTAGAGGTATTGATTAAACATGCGCACTTTCTCTGATACAAGCGACTGACAAATATTATCAATAAAGTGTCTAACTATTGTATCGGGTTTATCGTAAAAATATATATTTAAAAAAGGCGCAATAAACGACAGAATGACGCAAGATAACAATGAACAGGTGACCTTCGACGCAAACTGACCGTCTCTTTGCCAGTGTTTCCCTTAAAGAACGATTCGGACTATTTTACCTGGGCGAAAATGTATGATCTTTCTGATACGAGCGTCTGTAGCTCTGTTGGTTAGAGCACTGATCCTGCTAGCTAGGGGCCCGTGTTCGAATGTCGGTCGGGCAAAGCAAAGGTGTCTTTCGCCACTTTGAGAAATGCCGTTTTATGCCTCGTTCTATTCAACATCTACGCTCTTTTTTAAACAAGTTTAGTACACACCAATCGTTATACAACGATGACAGCCTCTATCGGAAAAATTGCTTTGCAGGCTCAAAAATATTTGCATTCTGCTTGACCCAAGTGCGAGTTACAGACACAAAAGCAATATTTCTGGGCGAACATAGGATATTGCACGTGTGCAGCCCGAAGCTTGCCTCTAATAAAACCAAATTTACAACTGATATTGAGGATGATTAAACTCATAAACCCCCACGATATGTGTCATACAATTTAATGTATTTTGCGTACAGAAAGGGCTGGAAAATCGCTTGCAAATAACTCACATATAATTTTTCTCTCGTGTTTACGCAACTTCTGCGCTTAAACGATTTACTTTAATTGTAGTGTGTTGATTTAGCTTATGTCATTGAGTACGCTAAATGGTTCATACTAAAACGCCCTCTGGCTAAGGGAAGTTTCTTGAAGAGTGGAAATGCTGTCTTTACTTAGGGCACTGGAGGAAAATTAACTTTCCAACATTATTGAAATGCTTCACAGCTTGGTTGTGCTAGTGTCAATTATTGTTGGAACACACCGCCCTCATATAAGTTAAATACCCTTAAGTACGGCGTAAAACACCAATCAATCAATCCTACTTAAACGGAACCTCTTCGCCACAGGAACACTGCGACTCTAATCTCTCTTACTAAATTGTTTTAACTTGACCAATATACAGATAAACACAAATTTCTTAAATTAAGACTTAACAATTATTTCGCTAGACTTAAATATGACAAAATCTTAATTAATGGCGTCGAGTGATTTTCCGTAGCCAGAGATTTAATTCAGATCTGACATTAATTGCATATATGGATTTGTGTTGGAGTTTTTTCTGTTTTCAAATAATACGTTCACGTATAACGATTGTTAGTGTAATTGATCAATATTAAGATTTTTTTACATCACATTACAATTTAATCAACACAACAATGTTTTGTTCGTTTCAATAATGAAATGATAAGAAACCTACAATAAGCCATATATATGTCTAAACGCGTTTTGGCTTCGTCGATCGTCCGGAGTCCCATACCTCATGTGTGTTAACTGGCGGTCAAAGTGTGAAATGACCGATAAGTGATTAGTCAAACATTGGTCACATAAGGCACTGTCCGAGAATTCAGACAGTTAATCAGATGATCTCGACGGCAGCTATAAAGGGCCTTGGTAATTACAGAAATTGCTTCCGTGGGACTCGTATAGAACAATGTTTCCTCGCGCTTGAAATAGGACTGTGTAAAGTTTGGGACGTGCGCTAGAGACTGGTTAATGACACAGACGATTGTCGTTTCTCAATTCTAGGCAGCTTAGGTTTACATCTTGTTTGGTCGTCAGTTCCCTTCGCAATATTGCTGAGTGGTTTATAATGAAATTAGCCACGTGATGCCGCGCGCGACAGAATATCGTGTGCGCTTTCCAAATGACAATTGTCGTCTGTCTCATCGGTTCTGCAAATCTCGTCAAGTCAGGCTCGTTACAGAAAACGACATCGGCACGAATCGAGATTCCGATTCGCCCCTATTAGAGCTTGCGATTCGAAATACGAACATGCATGATAGAGTCGACCCAGTTATACCTACATTCACTTGAAAGTAATTCTCTATACTTTTCAAGATTATTTTGAAAAGGATAAAACGACTGCCAGTTGGTCGCAAAAATTGGGAGTAATTTTAATTCAGATTTGAAGAACAACAACAGCAATAGCACTTTGACAGTTTACATTTGTTTGTAAGCCATATATACTCGACATGTTCGCTGAATAACATTATGCATAATCTATATAATTCTTACAATTTACTGCTGGTCGGTTGGTTGAATGGTTTGTAAGTTAGTGAGTCGGTCCGTCCGTTGAACGATTGAGCGTTTAATCGTCTGATTGACTGACTGAATGAATGATAAGTGTTAAAGGCTCGCTTAAGGGTATTCCACGTTTGGGCCTATAGCGGTGGTGTGTTCCACTAGAATTCGACAATAGCACAACTGTACACAATATGAAGGGTATATTGGAAAGTTAATCTTTCCCAAATGCCAAGTAAATACATCAATCACAGTTCCATTACCGTTAAGGGCCATATAAACGCAGTAACTAGTCTGTGATACAAAATTCAGCACTTTCAAGCAAGGTCTAAAATGCTATACAAACTAACACCATCAGACTGTTTCATGAAAAAATAAAACTTTCTCTGTTTTAGTTGTCTTTACATTTATGTTTAACTAGATTCACCAAAGCTTGGCACATCTTCGTCACAGTGTGCATCAGGTAGGCATGTAGATGTACCGTTGTGAAACTGTACGGGTTTTGGGTCCCACACCTTAAGCCTGTTGGCCATCTTTCTGGGCGCAGCTGTTAACTTCTTTCTCCGTTTATTGGATGCATGTTGCCTGTCTGATCACCTTTGTTTAACACTAATCCAATTATCTCCACCCGGGGGATAGTGTGAACGGTTCTGTAACTCGATTAAGTTTCGTCAGGGACAATCTCTCGATCTTTGCCCAGGCGCCAAGAGATCAGTTTTCTCCCGAGTACAAGGGCGACCAGCTAGCCGAATCTAGGCGAAGTGTCCCTAGCGAGTGTGCTTTCGCTTTATGGAGTCAAAAAGACAATAGTTTAGTTCTGATTTGAACACGTTAAGCTGACTGTTGTGGTCATTACTCCGTATTATTTAATATATCTGGCCAGTGTACATGTTTAATGCCTATGGTTTAATGTAATAATTATTAAACATAACAACATTGCCGTGTAGAAACTGTGTCAAGTTAACACAATTAACGGTACATTATGCTCAAAAATAAAATGTCAATTTACAGGAAGTGGTGACATGTTTAAGGATTAATGATCAAAAAGCTTTGATGATTTTCGCTTTTATAATTGCCAGATTTTTATAGTGAAAATATTGAAAATTTTCATCGAATTTCCAGTGTAACCAGAAACCGTGGAAACAAAGTGCCTTAATGCACTTTAATTATTAAACTAAGAGGGAGAGAAAACAAAATACACTGACGTTGTAACATTATTGTGGATATCACCGCAACCAAATGCAGTTAACTTTACATATATGGTATTGTAGAGCATGTTGGTATATAAGTAACATAACTTTAATACGAATGGACCTTTTTTTCTATTTTACTTCTTTCAATGTACTAAGACACTAGATGCGAGAATAAGAGATGTGCTTTTAGTGATTTTGTTTGTTAAAAATGTAGAACATTCATGTGGACAATTGTATCCTCAGCACACATGAAACGTTGAATTGCTTTTGTTAGTGTGAGTATAACATATCCCGACGGAGCCAAGCACATTTTCACTCTTCATTTATTCAAAATATATTTACAAATTAGGATGTGGGTATATATATATAGCCAATAAGATTGTTGAGAAACCCAGTTTTGAAGTCCACTGACCATCAATCGAGGCCCTTTCATTTCATAAAATGATTTTTTACAAAACACAAGAAAAGGACGAAAGAAGGCAGAAACGGGACATATGTTTCCATGTATGTTTTATTGACATATCAAAATGGAGTGGATTTGACATTAGAGCCGTTTTTTGTCCGTATTAAGAAGAACACGAGTGAAGTGGCGTGTACGTGTAGGCGGCATTAACAATAGGCATTAAGAAATCGTAAAGGATGCCATCAGATTTTTTTTCACGAATCTCCCGAGTCCCAATTATTTGCCCGCATGACCGCTGAATAGTGTTTTTCAAGTGATATATTTGAAAACTTGTGGTGCGCCTTGAATTGTAGTGAGCATGCGGGTTTCTAACATGTTTCAATTTGTGTACAACACTCTGTTAAATAGCGTCTTCCGTTTTGACCACATTACAAACAACTCCATTACTTTTATAATATAAAAGTACAATGGCCCGGACGTTTTCCCTTTTGCTATAATAGCACAAAACAGCCTTAATGACCTGTTCAGTCTGCATTGACCAATGTTACAAAGGCTTTTCTCTGTTTAAGTTACACCTTGTGCATATTAGCGTATTTTTTTTTTACATTGGAAAAAGTTTTTAAAAAGTCTCCAAAACTGCGCACATGGAAAATTTGAAGAAAAAAAAAAAACTCATATTACTAAATTACAATTAAAAAAACTTGTTGGAACCTTCACCTCTAATGATCAACGTGTATATTTGACAGGTAAAATCATCGCTCCAAGCTCGGCGATGGATGCAGTGATTTCTGTACATGTTGTCAGTTTTTTGCTGACAGATTGCTAGCTAATGTGCTTATAGGCCCATCAATTTGAAGCAATGCTCAAGATTTCTCGTGAACACTAGAGTGTAGCCAAGGTCCCTGGGGCAATTGCACAAGGTCTACCGGGGACAGACACATTGTCATTCTTTGCACGATTGGATAGCGTCCTTAATAGGCTATTTCACAAAATACGACGGCTAATTGCCGAACTAGTGTCAGATTAAATCGTGGATGTTTTGATTACGTGCATGTTATATTTATAGATCTAACTGTACCAGTTACACACGTTTGGGAAATATCATGGTTGTTGACTAGAAATATAGCTTACTTTGCTTCAAATATTGTCCAAAATAACAACAACAAAATGTTTCCCAAATAAAAACAAGAAATGAAATTAACCTTGACATTAGGAATATATACACTCAGGGGTGGAAAGATTAAAATATTTTGTCAGACACTTTTCCAATTTTGTCCTGCAGGCAAGTTAGTACTATGTCCAATTCTGGGGAACTTTACCAGACAATCTCAATATTAACCGGACATGTCCTGTAAATGTATATATTCCACCCCTGCATACAGTGCGATCAGCTATAAAATGTAAGTGTTACCCGAGAATTTCTCCCATATCTTTCTATAGGACAAAAGGACAAAAAAAAACAGTGATGTTGCCGACCAAAAAACTCTTTATCAGCGATTAATGGGATTGATCTATAATGATAATATTTGAATCGGCTCCAATGAATTCAGACTTCGTTTATACACGTCTTTGTGTTATTTTATGACCCGAATCACACTTTCTTTACTTAGTCTTTTTGCCTTTTATGACCTTGCCTGTGTGTGTTTTGTGCAGGATAGGCTATTAAGCCTACTAAATAACTCAGTCACCAGCCAACTCTGCTATAACAAAATTATATCTCACCTCGCACACGCGCGGGGGCGGGGCTAAACCAATTCAACAAAATTACATACACGTTGGTGAATTTAAAATGCTATTACAGTTCGCTTCAAAATATATTTGTTCAGGATATAGTGTTTTCTTACTTAACTATGGATTCCACGCAATTATTTTCCGATAGAGAAATATTTCGAGTCAAGTAGCTCATTAAGATTGCCCAGTTACCAAAACAAACACATGCTATGATTTCGCTATATTCCTTTCTCTTCCACCACCCTTCTCATCAATAGATTCAATTCCCTAATGTTCAACTGGTTAATTATGCGACACAATAAAAAATGTATTAAAATTATTTCTCTTCCGCACTCAGTTTATTATGCTGTGACAATCTTCCCACAAGGGCGATTAATTCAAGCACAATTCATTCCCATTGTTGGATGAAACTCATCCGCGTACGACAAAGACTAGCTGCTTCTTAGTCGTTTTGTTTGTTGAAACATTTGCCCGCCATTGAAGCGCACGTGCAGACTTGATTCGAGAGCCTCTTATCCCATTCTTTTGATCTTCTTCTATGCCGATCGTCACGTGCAATGTCGCGAGAAGCAGGTGACCAAGGACATAATTAACTTCTTTACAGGCGAGTGATAATTTCCAGGGAGGTAATCACGGATTGAGGTGCTGACAAATAACGGAAAATCAAGGGATATAATAAGGGCGATATCCATACGAAAGGAGTATCATCCCTTTTATGGGTTTACGGCCCGGTTTATGACCAAGGGAAACGAGGGATAGGAAGGGTATTGTCAACCCTGGATAACACTATGATCACCCACTTGATTGCATTCTCTGCATACAACCACTTTAATTCCACTGAGCTAAGGGAATAGCAAACCAAACTGTATTTAATTGTTTGGAGTACAAGTATTGTAACTCTACAGCATTTGATGTGCTTGTTTTGGCCGAGACCCGTCCAGGAACTGAACTTACGACACTCAGAGTAAGGTACAAAGTCACTGACCAACAAGGACCATTCAGACAACCGACCTTCTACAAATAAATAAAACGCTATTCGGCTGAAACCTAAGACTCCGGCTATAATTAACCGGGTTTTTTTCCCGGTTTTTTGTAGTATAGGCCTGTTTGTTGAGAAATTTAGGTAGTCGGTATTTACTGTCTTACTCTGAGAGTCATGGGTTCAACTACGGGCGGGTCTCACTGTGTTAACTTTTCTGAACAATAGGCGGCAGTGTATTCTCGAAGTAACGAAAATATACTAAGAAAAATATAGAATTGATATAAGCGCGCCCTGCATGCATATGACTTATAATGTATATAAGAAGATTCAATACCCTTGTCCTTTATTTCACTTCGTACTTAAGAATTTAGACATGTAGCTTAACTCTGAGGGTCGTGAGTTCGATTCCCGGACGGGTCTCAACCTGCAAAATTTTCTGAACTAGAATCTGTTCAAACTAAGAAAGTGTTATCCCAAAATAACGAAAATACTGTTAATCTTCACTTTCTAAAAGACACAAAAATTATTCATGTAGTCTACATTTTTAAAATGAATCAGCCTAGCACACGGATGTCCATTCATTACAACGATGAATCATCTCAGGTACTAGATACATTCTCAGAGACAATGGAGCAATAGATCTAGAGTTTTGGCTAACTTACAGTCATCTCGAAAGACATGTGTACTATTTCCGATCTGTGTTATATATGTGCATATTTTGTCATTCTTAATGCATGTTCGCAACATTTTCAGATTTTTTATTTATTTATTTATTTTTTAATTATAATTTAACATCCGAGTCAACCATTTATATCTTGTAAGAATAATATTACATAAGGTTTAATCTCTGAAGTATGAAATAGGTACAGCCTGGGTCATATAGCTAACAACGGTCTGGTTTTTTAACGGTCGATCTCCGGCAAATGAAGCCATCTGTTAAGTTTGAGATCTAATGGCGAAAGCCGGCCCGCACTCTGCCGCTAAACTTCAGCCATCTCATCTCTCTTAATGCTTTATTATATAGCATTTCACCTTGCAGACTGGACATTGTTCGCGAATAATAGGGGGCACTCGCGCTGAATTCGCTGTCGAGCGCGGTAACGTTGTTGTATACTTGAGCGCGTATCCCATTCAGGGTGTTCAATTGAAGGCTGGTAATGACCCGGTCTACTCTATTATCCTTCAGGGCCAGTTTTACACTTGAAGACGCGATCCCTTATCGTAGAGACACGTTCAGTTCAGTGAGACGCAATCTGTTCGCCAAGGAGAAACATTGAAACAGAAGGCATTTAACACAAACCTGTAAATATCTCCATATTCCTTATATTTAAACAATAGCGGAACTGTATTAAATTATGAATAATTATGTCCAAAAATGTGACTGCCGCCAATGCAACGTCATGCTCGTTGACAAAATCAGGCACGCGACCCCCGTCTGTTTCCTCGTTCTGCCAAGTAAACTTCCTGATAGTTCCGTTATAGAATCAACCAACATATTCTGTTAAGATATATTACTGGGCATCCCTTGATGATCTCAAATCAGAAAATAAAATTGGAAAATAGATTGAGCAATAATAATAAAATTTAAAATTCTATGTTTATACTAAAATTATTTGTGAATTTAATGCTTTAGTATATAGCTCCTACCAGTTGGGTTAGCTGCTTATAATTGATCATAGACAGTTCACCCGTCAATTGTCAACCGGTTTACCTAACGAGGACGGTTGTTAGAGATGCAAGTGTCTGTGCTCCTTTGTTAAGCATTTTGATCCATTTATGCTTCACGTGAAAGATGCAGCCATCAGGAATATATTTACTACACGTTGGTTTTTTTTAAATAAAAATATCTAATAGGATAAACACCATAGCTCCTTTACGTAAACTTTAATAAAGTACAATACTCTCAATGTATCCAATATATTAGCTATGCAACAAGATGCCTCCTAACCGCTAGAAATAGCCGAACGCTACCGTGGTTCGGCACTTCATCTTCCAATATATAAACATTGCAAACCTTATCCTGACTTAAACCATTTCGTTTTCTTCCATTAACACTTTTGGGTTAGACCAACACATAAAATCACCACTAGACGTCCATTTTCATGTCAAAATCAATCATTTCTCAGCAGTACCACACTCGCTTAAAAATGTCTTCCGCGGTAATAAGGTCATGCGCATTCAACGTTATTTAGATTTCAGAGGCAGACCTTATTTCTCGAGTTTTTGTACAGCTGCACCTCGTATCTCTATATACTATTTCGTCTATATAAGATACCTATTCGCATCTACCAATATATAGGCTCATGTTTAAAATAAAGAGACAAATTTGTCCTACACTTTGTTGGTTTGCATATCACTGTCTCTAGTTATGGACAGTTTAAACATCATTATTCAACAAAACCTCGCGCATGTTGACTATGTTACAGTTTATAGTAGAAGATTTTGGTAGAAATACTGTATGCGTGTGTATACACATAGTACATCAGTAATGCCTCACTTGCATCATTAGTTCTTATTGGGACACACGTCGGAAATAAAATTTACTTTTATTGTAGAGAAAGAAAGTGTATTATTATAACAGTTTAGCATTGCTGGAAGCGACATTTTCTGTTGAATTCCTCATGGTCAGTCGTGGGGCGTGGCAGCCACCTCTCGGTCTAAGATATATCATAGTAATAAATCATTTGAGAACAGATAATGGTGTAGGCCAGACAATGAATTCGTCAATATTATCCATTTGTGGCAGAAAGTGGACGAGGCGCCATTAAGCGGTCCTCGGGGGAATATTTTCCCGTTTCTAATTTTCCGAGAGAGCGATTAGATCTGATGGCCGTGGTGTGTCTCCACGAAATGTCTCCCCCAATTGGTGTGATGCAGTTGAAAGCCCGCATGACAAATACTGCCTAATAATCATAATCATCGTGACTGTTGCTCTTAATAGAAATGTAGGCGTGAAACAAAACTTAGAGACAATAGTTCACCCTTTATGCAAAATATAGGCTTTTAAATAATATCAACAAACTGTATTCTTAAAACACAGTATAGGTAAGGTGGGTTTGACGATCATCTTAAAATGGTTACCGTTTTTGTCTGTCTAGCGGCGGTTAAAGACACTCACCAGACAGTGCTCAACCTCTATGATAGTAAGAGATTTGCCCAACTGTTCATGTCTCGATTTTACGACAAATTTGATATCGAGTTCTTTCCAAATACATTATTTGTAACTTAAGAAAACATTTCTTAGCTCTCGAAGGTTATTATTTTTAGCACCGAACAGTCGTATGTATTCACTGTCACGTTTATAAGATATATATATAAACCTCTTCAATTTCTAGAAAGTAAATTATAAAGTGAAACAAAAAAAACAGGTGATAAAATTGAACTGGGTATGTTAATTAATATGTCGAGAGTATTTATGAAATCTGACAGAAATAATTGTGTGTCGTCAACTGCCTGGCGCCAGGAATTACAGGTTCGATTTCGTATGCTGGTTTAACCGTTTAATACACAAGCATGTCTCGTTATACTTTAATCGATTTAAATCTGGCGATAGAGAATATATGAGAACATAGCGGCTCTCAAGGTATGACATATGGTCGCGCCTCGGGAAATCAGGTCTCTTATATCGTGACAGGCGGCTACAACCCAGCGAGAGCGAAAGTGTGAACACTAACTAATTAAACACACTCCAATATACGCAATTATTTTATTTGAAAGCCCTTGATTTGCAGCACTAAGTTCCGCGGGTATACGCAGCGCTATTAGCTAGCACAGATTTAACGAGAATATTTGGTGAACAGTTGTTTCAAAGAAGGGCTTTACAATGGCTGTAAAGAATGCGTGGTGGCTGGTGTCTCGACGTAAGGCATAAAAGACATGTTATCAAATATCAACTATGTGTGCGTTGCGGAAGATATGGCCGTATGACTCGCAATGCGCCAATGGCGGGTGCCTGTATATTCAAAATGCGTCATCGCAACTTCTTAGTCTGTGTTGATCTATGGTGTTGTTGTATGATGACTATTGTGTAGCACAGTAATTAGATTCCCTGGTCGCTTGTGGTTGACAAAACTTCAGCTGAACCCATCTGTTCAGATTTTCTACCCCGCGTTCAGCCCAAACCGTCTACCATATCGGTCGCCTGGGGCAGTTCGGCTGTCTGACTAGAGGTGGTAATGGTTTCCATTTAAACCGCAAGTTCGCAACATACACAGATTTCATGAATTTAATTTACATCAGACTTTTAATGATTAGTCCGTATAGTGCCTTTACTTTTATCAGTTTAACTTTATTTTTTTTTATTTTGAACAGCTCACGAAGTATATGACGTGTAATCAATCCGTTTAAAATGTTTGCATTTGAATGGCTGTATTAAGTTTATCGCCTTACTTCACTTAGCATATTGGCTTACCGTTTACTGACAATTCCGTTTATTTTGTTACTTTGGTCATATCTAATCCAGAAAGGTGGTTCAATTTTAAGTATACCGCTTGTATTCAATAAATCTATCGAAACTGTCATCAGTTCTACTTTTCCAGCACATGAGTATTAGTGACAGCTTCACTTTACTTTTTCACTCCAATTATTCATTTTGATCAAAACATGTTTACCCACTTAATGCCGAATATTTTAAAATAAATTAGCGTTGTCCTAATCCGAATATTATATTTTAAGAATAAAATTTCATTACAGTGTCGTTAGAATAGGGACACCAATATTGCCTGCATTGTTGTCTCCTATTCTTCAACAATTGCTGGACTTATTTTTGTTCAAGATTAAGTAGTATTTAAAGCTTTTATGAAATTTGTATACACACCATTCTTTTAATGCGACATTCACAAAACTTCTGAAAAATTAAGATGAACAATTGTCTGCAGTCTCCATTTCAAACAGAAAATGTCACCGTCTGCGATCTTCAGGGTTTTATATTATCGTTTTATCTCACTCGATGTTGCCTCAATCCCGTATACATTACCAAGCCGTATAATTAGAACGCACCGATGCGCGTGAGTCTGGTCTCCTACATGATTTCCCGCGGGAGTTACAAGGCGAACAATTGTTTCAACAACAACAACAATGTCTGGCCAAAAGGCCCGAGAGAAGGAAATGAACGTGAGTGTGGGCTAAAACAAATCTGTGAACTTTAATTTACTTCAGTGTTTTTTTTAATTATCATTACTATTTTAAATTATTATTATCATTATTGTTACTGTCTTTTTTAAGTTCCTATAACTAATTCAATTCTCGAATGTTTTTTTGTTTTCTGAAGACACATGACACAAAGCGCCTGGTTTTCCATAAGTAGTATCTAAATCATTCAATCTTGAACTCAGATGTACTCTTTACGAAGTTGAAAATGCATGACTCAGTCGGTATATGGAACACTAACCCTGATATAGCTAGAAGCCCTAGTGAGGGTCCTGAGGCAAGCAACATAATATATTGTTTGTCTGTTTATTTAATCGTACTTTTCCACCGTGCCCAGTGTTATTTCACTCGTATGACAGTGTACGAGTCCTCTCCCTTTTTTTCACAAGCAACGAGCAAAAATATATGACTGAGCTAATGGCATTTGATCGATAGAAGACAACCCGTTATATATGCCATGTATGTTCAACAACAGGATTATCTACGATCAATTCGGATATACATTACCTCCACATGACAAATGCGTGGACAAACCAGATTAAACATACAGAATAATCACATTGAAACGGTGAAAATAAAAATAAACTGTTTTTATAACGCCATACGATTTACTTGTTGGTTTAAAACATCCAAGCAACAAGTATATCTGGTGGTAAAATGATATCCTGAGCAAAAAACTCGGAAAATATCATTCTAATGTTCACTTTGCAACTGGACCAATGCTTTAGCCAGTGGTTTAGAGAGCCAGAATAACCTCTATTTAACATTCATCGTATGTATAGCATGACACGATAAAATGCATTATAATGAAGAGTACAGATGTTTTGCTATTGGAAATAAAATAATAAAATTCATAGATTCAGAGATCTATTTGATAACTGAATGGAAAAGTCGGAGAAAAAAAAAAGAGATAGTGAAATAAGTGTTACATTACCCGTGTTACCTTTGTCAGCTCCGACAGCGTCCAGGTATCAATGTTAACTGGCGGCTGCTTCTACATTATTGCTGATTCTAAAACCCCTTTTGATAAAATGATGTATTTTACTTTTAATGATGAGATTAATATAACTTGTCTTTTCCAATGGCACTATAAGTGTTCGGGCGTCACAATGAGCACATTGGCCGACACAAGGGAATGTCTGCTAATGGATTGTTTCTCCAAGATGATAACTTTCATTTTGGAGTTCAAGTAGCTGTGGACATTTTGTCTGTAGGCCTATTTGTCGCCGGGTCGCCAGCCATTGTAGAGCGAGGCTGTTCTCTATAGGCATACATGCCAACTATCAAGGACATGACCATCGGCTGTGGTATATTTGAGTGTTTCATTTCGCTTTTTCCAAAAATGAGCAATAGAGTATGTTGACAGACTTAACCCTGGCCTTTGTTTACCTGGATTTTTGAAAGCCTAAGAAGCGATAAATGCGCAAATGATTGATGTAAGAGTAGAAATTAATGAGACCACGTGACAGCAGGTGATCGTAACACTCTAGCGTTGAATACAATAAGCCTATTTTTTATCAAGGGATCCTTGATAATTCTGGTGATTAGCCCGACGAAAGCAACACATAGATTGTTAGTAACATGTATAGTGCTCTATATCAGCCCATGTCGCGCCACAACAAAAGAGCTACAAAGTTTTTTAAAAGACCACAAAGACGGATGACAATTATTTTCTGTTTCGCACTTGCCTAGAGTAAGTGTTGAAAATCAATTAGTCACCTTAAAAGTAGCAGCGCCTATAAGGAGGAAAAAATCCAAAGCCTTTCGTCCCCGTCCTATGTTCTATTGTGTTTGTATTGTAGCTATCAAGAACTGATAACAGACTAGAGATAGTTGTCCCCCATCTATGTATAGGTTTAACAATATATAACATAAATATAGACATGGCGCAAAAAAAACAACAAATTGGACAACCAAAATTATACAAAAATATTATCTTGTATAAACTTTTGCTTTATATTAATATTTATTTAGGAAAACGGGAAAGTTTGTAGATTAATTTTTTCTCCATCTGTATAGCCATAATGGTTTTAAAAGTATCAGTTTACAAAAAGTGTTATTAAATTAATGAAAGTCTATTAAAGTAGGTATATTGTTCTGCGATTTGTGTGGAGACAGTTCAGTAGTTTCAAACTTTCCGGACAGTGTATTTACTCGGCGGAAGCATATAATAGATATCAAATATGAGCAGTCCATACAAACGCTGCGCGGAGAATAACCGCCACGTGAGGCAAGTAGGTCACGTGTTTGTTTTCTTTTCGGATATTCAATGCAAAATTTATAAGTAAGATTTGAATATCATATATATAATATAGACATACACGTATGCGTGACATGTCTTAAAATTGGTGGCAATAGATATGATGTTGCCTTGATATTTCCCGCAATTAATATGTTCAATTAATTTATCTTAAAGTCATAGCCATTGTTATAGCTTCGCGTATAAAGTAGTCAAACACCTACGTATATTGTTTTATAATTGAGATTATATGTCGAAGAATATGTGCCCAAGTGGTCAGTATCAAATAAGGAGAAAGCTCTCACAAAACACGCACTTGAATTTATGCGATAGAAATTAAAGTGTCTGTATTGTTTACCTAAACTATTTGTCAGTGAAGATTTTTATTGAATTTATTCGAAAATATAGGTAAAAAAAAATATTGTTAATCTTAATAGTCTTAGCGAGTGTTTTCCACACTTTTTTTGTGATATCGGTAATTTTTTTTATTATGTTTAAAACGTTGTTAATTTATATGTGTAAGAATGATTACCGGCCAATGCGGTGATACAAACAGTCTGCAGTGAAATGGTTTACACGACATGTTTATGTTAAACGACTAAAATACCAACTGGGCTCCGGCCGCCGGCAGTGGGTCGAACTTCGATGTGGACGGTCAACAAGATCAAGTCCGTCTATCGACCCTCAGGTAGGCATATATGAGTGAGACAAACGATGTGACTCCGGCAATCGCGGAGGTGTTTTTTGCGAAGTTTCCTCCCAGTTTTCCACCGTAATTAAGCAAGGAAGGGTGTAAAATGGACAATCCGTCGTCATATTAAAGATATGCCCTTGAGTACGACGTAAAACCCCAAACAAACAAACATAAATCCAATCGTGATCCTATTACAGCATTAGTCAGTGTTAGAAGTTTAACGCTACTAATTGTCTGATTATATATAGGGGCAGGCTACATTTATCTGCAATAAACATTAAAATGAAATTGTAATTTGTTGATAGAAAACGTATGGATGCATAACATGAAAAGGCCAATTTATCCAACGCACAAAACCCTATCGATTATATATCCCCAGTAACGACTGAGAATTCTGCATTATTCGAGAATGAATATGTTATGGTTGAATAAGCCACCACTGTGGAATAAATGCGGGTAAGTCGACATGCTATTCAATTTAAATATATGCGCGCTACAATATATTTATTTATAATGAATTACAGACGATTAAATGTAAATGTAGGTATCAGTAAAGCTTGTTTGTCCTGTACGGTACTGTGGAAGCAACGCCTCCTACCGGCACTAGGAGGGAACAATCAATGCTAGCATCGGTCAAACGTAAAATATATTATTATGTAGTTGACATGCCTTTCAGAAAACGTGCTTACGAGATCTACTCATGTGCGATGATCGCTTAAATTGGGCTATAGCACTTGATTTAAGTTATTAGCCAATCATCGGACAAATGATGATTCGCTGTGGGACAGCTGCCATTAAAGGCGACCCAAGCTGGGTTACATAATATAAAACAAAAACAAATGAAATACCGGAAAATCAATATCCCTATATCCGGATACCAATATAAACTATATATTTCTCTAATATTAAGACAACATGATTTATTTTCTGATTTAGTTTCGTTTTCCTTGCAGAGTTTCATAAAATGGGTAATTCAGACGCAATAGGTTGTCCGTGAAAATTGAACAGTTTAAAAAGAATAAAAACAGAAGGCAAGCCTTCGGATTTGATCTTCTTCATAAGAAACATTATTTTTGACAAATTAATTGCATATGCTTTAAGATATATATTCCTGATTTTATTGTTTACGGCTGCGAAAAATATTTGGTTTATACCTAATTAATTCAATACACATAATACGTCTAGATTGAGTAAATTAATAAACTTCTTAATATTCAAGTAGTGCTCAGCGTAGTTCGCATGTTTTAAAATCAAAATAAAAAGAAAATTAGTCAAGTTGTTATCGTTACAAGTTGGGCTGTTTAATATTTAACAAACCAAAGGGAATATAATGAAAACATAGATAAAATAGTAACGGAAATCGTGATGAAATAATATTTACTTACACTTTTCTGGTTATCTCTGTTCCGGATCAGTGATATCAATCAAAACACAATGGCTTTTTCCGGGTTATGACGATGCGCCGTCACAACTGTCCATGTATGTCTTCACCTCAGTAATTTGCTAGGTATGTATCTATTTCCGATCTGCGGTATTTGTTGCAAGCTGACCTGGTGTTTAACAGTTAGCCCTAGTTCCGTTATAGTTTCCGCTATTATCAATTGTTTTCTTTGCAGCCATCCCGTTATTCGTCGGCTATATATGCCGCTATAGGCACACGAGTAGAGGCGCGTGCAGCCAATCAAAGCTCAGGAAGCATTCGTCACGCTTATCGACTGGTCCGTGGATGGCCGGTCTTGGAAAGGCCCTCTATTCTTCCCATATGTCGGCTTCAAATTGCGGGCTGCTGAGGACGAATTTTGGTGTGATTGTTATGCAAATAAAGGGTTCCTCGCCTAACTGAGCAAGTTTCCTGACTCCGGCCGTCCTGGGTAAGAGATGGCCATCTGTCATACGTTGAGAGACTACAGTACTATACAGAGAGAAGGCTTTAGTCCTAAAACAAAGCATTAGTTTGTTGAATTTATGTACTGCATCCATATACACTGATTTTCTTTTATTAATAAATATTTTGATACAAAAATCAAAACAGGAATTTTCTTTTTCTTAAATTTTTTTTTTTTTTAAATGTTTAAAAAAATTAACTAAGTCTGGGTCCAGTTGCTCGAAAATCTATTATAATCGCTAACACCAGATCAAGCCGCTAATAGCGGAGTACATATACATCTTCAACAAGACGTGAATCATCTAATAGCAGATTAAATTTAATAGCACTACGAACAACCGGCCCCTGGCAAGTATAATAAAATGTAAACGCAATAAGTAAAATAAGATTTGTTTGTTTGTTTGATTGGGGTTTAACATCGCACTCGAAGGTATTTCACTTATACTTATATAGACGGATTGTCCACTTCACACTGTTCGTTGCCTAATTACGGTGGAAACCGGGATGAAACCGAGTAAAAACCATCTCCGCGACTGCCGGAGCCACATCCTGTGACTCACTCCTATTGCTGATGGCCGACACTCGACCGACGGACTCGATCCCGTGAACGGTAAATCGAAGTAGGATTAGTCAGCGCACACGCCGTATCGCAAAGCCACGGGCGCGGCAAGCGAAATGAAGTAGTCTATAAAATAAAATTATGGAAAACTGTAAAAGGAGACATAACAGTGTATAAAGACATGAATTTAATATCTTTTTAAGTTTAATGTTCATGTATACGATTTTGACTAGCCTTCATGAGTAGGTTGACACCTTGGCTTATATGCATCCCTTAATAAAAACCTACATAAACATCAGTAAAACTTGAGCACACTTAATATTAGAAAATATAAATTAAATTTGTCAGAAATACATACACCTAAATGAGAAAACATTCAACACTAACACCTTTAGAGTTTATAATCGATATGATCATGTTGGTTGTGTATTCCACTCCCGTACATAACAAGGATACCTTTGAAGGTTTTGCATTCAACTCCCGTACAGAAAGAGGATACGGTACCTTTAAAGATTATTTATCATATACCTATGAGTCTCGCCACACAGATACAGAGGCATCGTATATTTATCCGTATCAGATGGTTCATAT
>JARDVA010470556.1:0-15206 GCA_030265315.1 Mopalia swanii | reverse complement strand
TTTATTTTATCGTTTTTTTCAGGTGAACGGAATTTACAATAGACCAGACGTTATTATTATGAACTCCTTTATATGGCCTTATCACACTTGTTCATGGAGACGAGTTAATAATCCTTCTTTTCCCAAAGGTCGATTCTCATTTTTTAAATTATCATTCACTTACGGTATTTGTTAACTAATTCTACGCTTGTTAGACACAATTATAGGAAATGAAGATTTACAATATTTCATGCATCTGATGTTAAATGCCAAATGTTACCACACTACTACCACTGGATAGCATCCTGTCCATTGCTAAACTTAAAAGTGAATATTGTTAGTCGCGGGTAAAAAATGTATAATATGGTCTTACACTAACAAAACTTATCTATTTTAATTGATCTAGAAATAGTAAGATAATTGGTTTAATGTCGATATTCAGAACGGAAGATAGCTTACACATGTTAAACAAATAGCATGGTAAGGTAAGCTTAGTTTCTATCTATAATGTAAATAATGTCTTCTGAAATAAAGTGGCAGTTAAGAAGAGAAAAAAAATCCCAAATGAGGTGTTGTCAAATTAATGTATCACAGATTGTTGTTCGCCGGACAAGGAGCGAGTTAAAGATGTCCAGGAATAGTTACTTTATGAGCTGATTAAACAACTATTTGGCATTTATTATTTTCATAAGAGCTTTTAGTGGTAGTGCGGCAATCCGTCGTGATATAAGGGAAATATTCTTAATGTTAAACGATGTTAAACGTGAATCAAACAAAAATGTGTTTTGACATGATTCCTTGGAAGCTTTTAATTGTGTCCTTTCCAAACGGATTTAAAAAGAGGAAAGCAAAATCAAAACAACACATCACCACAGATTGGCCTGGTGTTGCCCTTTGGTTCAAAGATCAACAGGACAACAGGTGTATTTCTTATATTCTTCTTTAAAAAAAAAACCCTATTAAATTTGAAAAATAAAATTATTACTCTCTCAGCAAAAGTCTGTTCAACCAGTGTATAAATGAATATAAAATATAATACTGAGCTAATGCCAGATTCTTATATTAGCTTTGATGTCTGGTCGAAAACGAATTTTGCAGAAGCGGCTTCATGGAAATTGTTGAGTTATGTCTTGGGAATAAATGTCTTGTAATATCGCACGACCTAGACGGGAAAACGGATTGTATGAAAAGAAAAATACAAGTTTCTGGCAGACTCATTGATATTGTTGGATCTATTTCTTTCTTTATGTGCCGACATAATACTGAGGACGCCCGTAATTTTGTCATTAATAGTAATAATTTTCAATATTCTTATTGACGTATAAGAATAGGGGTTGTGCAAGACTAGAAAGAAGACTTTACATCAAATGAGAAATACAAGATTCTGGCAGACACATTTATATTCATGGAACCATTCTCGTCTTCATTTTTTGTCATTATTCTACGAAAGCCAATAATTTTGCCATTCCGAGACAGATTGAAGTCTCGACTAACTCGTCATTTAAAACCATACACGAAAATATAATCCAGGTAGAACTCTACTTTCGCCTTTCACAAAAATCTATTATTTTTTGGAATACAAATTTCTTCATTTTTATGGCTTACAAAAATCCCGTCGACTCCGCAATCTACAGCAAATTACCTTTATTTCAGAGCATCCCGTGTTACAGGCGTATAAATGATAATTCAATACTGGCACTTCCAAGAAGAAATTTAACACAGTCCATACAGAAATAATTTCGCTTTATATTGACTTATCGATTAAATAAAATATATAACCCAAACTACAATGGCGTTTAATTTACGATATAAAATGGTATGATCGGATTCCTACAAATTGAACAATGTAAATCTTTATTAGTGTATGGATGCCAGTACTACCATCTTAGTGAAAATATTTATTGTGCCTATATATGCACAGGCATTTATTCCCAACGATGATTCAGGCATCCCAGATCCATTGCTTGATTTGTTTGTTTGTTTGATCGGGGTTAAACGTCGTACTCAATGTATTTCATTGATATGACGACAGATTGACCACTTCACATTGTTCCTCGCCTTATTACGCTGACAAATCTAGGGGCTGATGCGTTCAATCAGCCCCGCGATTACTGGGGCCACATCATGTGATAGACTTATATACCTGATGGTCTACAGACTTACTCGATCCCGTGAACATCGAAGTAGGAATATTAAGCACACACGCTAAGCACTAACCCACGACAGAAGGCTTGAATAATGTGGACTGACTAGCAGTTCCATTCGTTGCTTACTGGAAATAAATAAAGGAATATATCTTCATTAATAATGGTGCGCCCTATCTAAGGCAGATTGCGTTACTTTGATCTGGGTTAACATTTTTCTTTCAAGAGAGCAACATTTTTTTATTGGAATTTACTTTTCGGGTTCAACGCAGCTATGAAAGTGAAATACATTTGATCACTCCATCTATTGTAACAACCGACATCTGGACATGATGAGCCTTCAGTTAGAGTACAAACAAATTGGATACACGTTTTAAACAAAATCCTCTATCCCTGATTTCACATAACTTCTATTATTTAGAATCGGCAGCTACATTGTATTTATGTAATAACTTTTTAGGCAGCGGAATGATGTTACATGGAAGTTTCCGTGGAAAATGTTTTGCTTCGATTGAATACCAAAATGTATATATTTATAACACTCCATTCTCGCTATAATCCTCGGTTATATACAGATCCTTTTTTAATATAGCCTCCGGTAAATGAATGCCCGTTTGTCGTGGATTGCCAGAACAGGGCGCAATGTTAACTATCCAATTAAAAATTCTCTATCAGCTGTTTCTATTCAAAATCTTATCACAAAGATGTTTTTAAAAATTTTAACAGCTACAATACATGATGAATTCAATTCTGCTATTCAGATGGTATTGAATTGATTGATTCGTATTTAGCGCCGTGTTAAGGTGTTTCACTTATCTTACGGTGGTGTATTCCAACAATAATTGACAAGAGTACATCCATAAAATGTTAAATGTTTTAATACAGATGGAAAGTTATTCTTCCTCCAGTGCTAAGTAAAGACAGCATTGCTACTCTTTAAACAAGCTACCTTCAGCCAGAGGGCCAGATGGTACTGACAATCTCAAGATGATTATGATAGGACAGCGTCATATTTTAACAATAAACAAAACGTATTGGTACATTTATCGAATTCATAAATGAGCATTGTTGAATTATTCAACCTTCTTGTAACAAAACTCGTAGTAAATACAACGTACTGGACATTTGATTGGACACGTGACCCACATTGTCTGGTTCTGTCATTAATAGGAACATTGACTTGAATAATATAAAAGGTATGTCATAATATGTATTAAGAAAATTTTCGTTGAGTGTATAGCTATCCGCACTTTCTGAATTGGAACAAACTTTATCAATTCAAGATGCTCATATTGGACGAACTCAGTGTTGCCATGGTGCTCTCTAAGTTTAGGGGCAACTTAACTGCTGAGGATGTGGAAGGGTCAGTCATCCAAAGTCTTTTCCGCATTTATGGTCAAAGGACAAAGAATTCCATTACCGACAGAAAGTTTCCGATACAGGAGGTGACATAATCTGTGGAAGATCACTGCAAAATATTCGGTTATTGCGAAAGTTGAATCTATACAGATCTTTTTGTTTTTCATAGAAGAGGGCACAAATATATTGAAAATAATCAAATAAGCTGACTCTGACTTTCCCGAATAGGTTCCCAGCGGAGGATAAATGACCTTGAATTATTTATTTATTCGTTTTTCTACCGTTAAAACAGTTGACCTTGATGGTCAACCGGGAAATCAAGAGTACGCTCTTTCGGACACATTTGTAGCAATGAATCTCAGTCTAGCGATTTTTTGAAGATATCAAACCCTTCAATCCAATTATTTAAACAGTGACTTCAGTGAAATTAGTTTTCTGCAACATAACATCGGCAAAAGCGACCTATTATTATTAGGGCCTACGGTATAGTCATGTCGTGTCTTGAAAATGTACTCAGGATTGAAGGTATTGTGAAATAACACTTTGGTTTAAACAGTTCTAGTTCCGAAAATTTTTGCGGCCTGCTAACAATAGGGAATCAAACATTATTCCATGCATATGTAAAGATTTATTCTTTCTATACTCAACAAGAACACCGTGGTTGAGCTAACGGAACAGGCGGCTGTTATTATATCGAGTCATAGCTACCGTAAATATTTAACAAATAAGTGTGATCCATGTACTCCTAAATATATGTCAACAGTCAAAAAGAATAAAAATATGCCCCTGAGAAATAACTATTGCGTTATTCGGAAAATAAACGTTAACAATATCTTCGTTATTTTGGGATAAACAAACACATTCCTGGATTAGACAGTTTTGACTGAAATAGTGTTTTCCAATAGTAAAAATACAAGAATCCATGTATTTCAAACTTGATAGTATCCTGCATTATTTATTGCTGCTAAAAGAAGCACTAGCTATAAAAACAAGACGCCCCGCTCTAAATCAAGGGATTAAAGCCAGTAAAGAATTAGAGTTATTTTAGTCATAACTTCCAGACAGCTGTCTGCCATTTGTTTCCAAAAATTGATAAACTCATATATTAAACAGTCCAATGTTTCAAGAATGATTAACAATAATATTTTACGATCACGTGTGTTTCCTAAATCCTAAAATCTTGCCATATAAACTATTTATGTTATCACATGTGATTATCTTTGGGTCAATGTTAGATACTGTGTTTAGATCTTTACTGATACACAGACATTATGTAATTTTTAAGACTGTTATTTAAAACTTAAGATATTATGTTTGTTTTAAAGTTTAACTGCCCAAAGTATTCTGTTCACCTGTTTGTATATATATACCTATGTCTCTAGTTAAAATTACTTCTGATGATGGTTTGATCAATAACCCGAAACGTTGAGTCAAAATGAATTCGTTATCTTTCTTCGAAGTTGTTACTATACTTTAGTATTAGCTATACTTAGTCAAATATTCCCACTGACACACAAACAGGGCAAAGGTTTGGTCACTCGTTCCTAATCCCTTGGACTGACCGGGAATTCCAATCAACAGCTGTCTCTGTATTAATATTAACGATCTCTGGAAAAGTTAATAATCCTCAACTGGCGTAAATACCACAGGACCTTTAACCCCCGGAACAGATCTTTCCCTGTGTGATTCATCCGGAACAAGTCTGAAAGACACATTCTGTATATACGCTAAGTAATCTTATCAGTTCAGAGTGTACTTTTACAAAAAGTGCCGAGTGCGTTCTTGTTCTAGATATGTCAAAATGTACATCTCATTATCAAGTATCTAGAGAGAAGGCACCTTAGAACAAAACAAATATACTAGTATTACATTGTATGTGTGTAGAGACGCATTTAGCACTAGTAAGCTGATATGTTGAACACAGCCCATATTGTGACAAATATCAGAAGTTTATTTGAGTTTACCACCGTACTTATGGTCGTTTCAATCAAATGAAGACGTACCAACCAAATGGGAGGAGGAAACCACTCTAGTCACGTGCTCAGTTCTGGTTATATCCGTACTTGTGAAATCTCTCCGGGCTTTTAACGTTTTTCTTTCAAATAATTCTTTACAAGCCATAATCTGATAAAAAATATTTTGGGGACAAAAATATCCCAAAAGTGTTCTCCCTAGTAGGAGTTTCCAGACGATTGCGGAAATAATATGTTTCAACAAGTTACCATATTATTGTTTTCCAGACTGTTTAATTATGCATACAAATCTGTTAGAATAACCTTTAGGAGTCACGAAACATCTGCACTTTTTTGTCATTCAATTTATTATAGAAAAGACTGCAGTTTTCCTTTGTGGACGTTAAAATTCGTTTTGGATTTGGAGAAATCTAAATTATATTATGACTTAAGGCAGGTAATCGCCTAATAAAGTTATAGTTTTTCAAGAGTTATGCCTCCCGGGGTTGTAATAATGATGTAATGCCCCAAATAGAATCAATAATCAAAACAAAGTTTGTGTCAACTATCTTTCTCTCATTAAGCGAATTGTTGTTTATCATATTGTTATATTTGCTGCTGATATTGAATTCAGAAATTAATAGAGAATTCTCGCTCAAAAAGGTCCCCAACTTTCCTAATTAAGCTAATTAGAAGTGAGAATTTTATATCCTCAAAAGATCGTTACACAGAAATACATTGTGATAGAGATCGCGTAAAGATTCAATGCTGATTTCCCGCTGGACCCCTATACGTCAATACGGCACGACTCTGTACTGCTCTGTTAGATGTGATATTCACTGTGACAGAGTCTGTTAAATCCTAGCTGATTAAGGACAACTTCACTGAGATTTGTGATGCGTTAAACGGTATCAGTAATTTACCGTTATCAAATTTGGCTTTATTTAACCTTTTTGTGACCAGCGAGTACAATCCAATTTTTCAACGCAGACTGCGAGCTTGAGATTAACCCGTGTCATCACGTTCTTCAGAGGAAGTCACGTGACGGAGTTCTATTCTTTACCACAGTTACGGACAAATCGAGCAGATTAAAATATTTAAATGGATTACATGGGTTAAAAAGAAATTGAACATATTTTTTGATTAAAGAATAATTAAATCTGTTAGTAAATAGAGAGCACTACTCAGCATATTTGTTGAAAGTCCATGGTTTCCCCCAAAACACAGCCAGTGATCAGCCAATAGTTCAACATGGTGTGTACTGTAATCCTTAACGAAGTGGGCTGTTAAATAATTAACAGTCTCATTATTGCCTCCAATGTTAATAGCTTCTGAGTTACAGAACTCACGTTGAGGTGGACACTTAACACCATACCAAGCAATCGGCAGAAACAGCGATCTATTACAGGATGACACTTTATCTACGTTCAGACCCTGTTTGGCTCCAAGCCACAGCCAGTTAACAGTTGGAAAATGATCGTTTTCAATGTTTAATTGCTCTTGAGTTACGGAACTAGCGTTCAGATAGACTTCATTCGTACATAGATAAAGCAAAAAGAAGAAAAAAGCGTTCAGCGTTCGTTTTCGTCGCCAGTATAAGCTTATTCTCACCAATAACTTTCTTCTACGGATTTGTTTGTATGATTTATGTTTAACGTCATATTGAAGTGTATTTCACTTCAATGTCGATGGATGTCCATTTCACACTGTTCTTGTTTAAATACTTTGGAAAACTGGGGTGAATCCTCGTAAAGACTAATTCCCGCGATTAAGTCACATGGTTCGACTCAGTGATTTACCTGATGGTCGACATGCGGACTCCAACAAGTGGACGATACATCAACGTGGAATTAGTAAACAGACATGTTAACCACTAAGCCGACATGGTGCCAGCCCAATGGATGGAGAAAACCATAACCGACACCACAGGCAACAAACAGTGACAACATAGGTCAATCACAAAACGTACTAAAATACATCCTAAACAGAGCAGCTTCGTGCGAGCACCGGATAAACAAGATTCCTCACAACCAGCAGCGCCACATCAATCAAACCACGAACCTTAACTCCTCAGACTGTTACAGCCGCAATCTGCCTCACACATGAGGCCAGCTATCTGACTTCCATAATGTAAATCCCGAACCTTTCGTAGCATCCGATGCATGGAGATAATTATTTGTCTCACAGTTATCGTATTTATCATAGTTTCGTATTTAGGTCAGATAACTATTATTAGCTTTCTGGAGGATCGTTTATTTTAATATACAGACAGCTGCTGAACAAAAGGTATTGCAAAGCGACGGGAAGTCTGAAGAACTCATTTAGAATTTTCCCTTTTTTGTGCCAATGGCCAACTCGGACTGTTCGGCTAATAACTATTTGTAACATTTGTTCATCTGATAAGAATATAGCAATACATATTGGATGTAACATTACCACCATGCTAAGGGCATCAGTCAGGTCGGAGAAGCTGTCTGAATTGTTGTTGATTTTCTTTCATCCATTAAGTAACTTTAATTTCCTTATACGGGGTCGTGTGACTTAGTGACATAGGACATAGTCTTAATACAAAAAAAGTTCACTATGAAATTTCTTAGTTTTATTGACACCATTGGTGATTGATAATAAATATAACCCCGAAGTATAGCCATGCGATCAACTGATGTTAGATGTGAATACATTGCATGGATTGAAGTTTAGAACGATGCAGTTAATCTTTGACGGCCTTGAAACCCGCGAGAGGGTGTAGCACTTAGGTACAGCAAATTAACTAATTCTGCTCAACTGTGCTGTTATGTAATCGATAACATCCCCCGAAATATACTTTCGCGTTCCATTATTCATGACAATGTTCCTTCTTTCGACAGACCAGTCTCGTCACGTGATCAATCAGTTGACCGAATGAGGTCTGTGATTAAGTTCGGAAGGTAATGGATTGTTGAATAAGTTAACCGTACTCCTGCTGCCTAGAAGCCTCAGGGTTAAAGTCTATGATCCACAAGTATAGCACCGAGACTCGTGTTTTCGACATAAATTCCCTCTGTTGTGAATTATTAAAATGCCATTGCTCTTGTTTACTGTTTGCCAACGCTGCGACCTGCACTTAAATTCCTTTTAGGCAAGACCCATGAAGACCGTATGGAGGAAGTAAATACCATCTGAACACATGATATATTTATGCCAATGGATGCGCAGAGACACGATGCGACATAACACCGGCTGCCCAGAAATGACACAATTTAATATGGTCAAATTAGATTGGGTCACATGTACTTAAGATCACGCCCTGGTCCCAATGACTAGAGTGACGCTCTACCACGAACAGAGATTGTGTTCACTTATCTGACCTAGGTAATACGACCATTAGATAATACTGATGATCTAATCATCTCCTGTCAGACACAATTTAAATAAGTCAAATATGTAGCTTTACTTTGTATGTCGTCTCCACGATCATTATCCATTTATTGAATGTTGATGATCCTCTGCTTGTTACAATATGTATATTTTATTGTTGAAAGTCAATCCGATTCAGCCAGAGTTTTTTATGAAGACAAGCTCAAGATATAAACATGTTATCTTGAACATTTTTAAATCACTTTAATGAAAATTTATTTTTTAAGTTCTTCAGCATATCTCTCTGTTTCTGAGATGTAAAAGACACAGACCCTCATTTTCAATTTTGTGAAATTGGCGGAGAACCTCTCAAACGCATAACGGCGTTACATACATATATTTCATCAATATTAAGAACATTTGTAGTTTTAAACTGTCTACGTTTTATACCAAGACCTGGTTCGTGTCCTGTAATGCATATACCATTACACTGTACCTCCAGGAAGTGAGGCGGCCACAATTGGCATATTCATGGAACCATTCTAGTCTTAATTTTTTTTATTATTCTATAGAAGCCAATGATTTTGCCATTCCGAGACAGATTGAAGTCTCGACTATCTCGTCATTTAAAACCAAACATGAAAATCTAATCCACGAAAAGCTTTATTTTCGCCTTTTACAAAAATCTATTATTTTCTGGAATTCAAAATCACCCAGTTTCATTGCTCACAAAAAAACCTTAAGACTCAACAATCTACAGCAAATTATTTTTGTTTCAGAGCATCCCGTGTTACAAGCGTATTTATGAGAATTCAATACTGGTAATGACAATTATGATTGATCTATATTAATATTGACGTCCCATAATATATGACTTACTTCCAAGAAGAACTTTAAGACAGGCCATAAATAAATATTTCCGAGTTATAATGACTGATCGATTCAATAAACTAAGTAAAATAAAAATAGTGGTATAAACTAAACAATATAAACGGTTATGATTGGATTTCTACAAATTTAATAATGCAACTCTTTATGAGCGTATGGATTCCTGTACTACAATCTTGACGAATATAGTTTTTTTGCTCTGCATAGCCATCTATCCCCAATCATCATAAAGGGCATTCCAGATCTATTGCTTAAAGAATGTGAACTTACTTGCGTTCGCTCCGCTGCTATATCCCTTTCACCATCCTAAAATTGTGACGCAAATGTAAAAAAAAGGGATGTATCTTAATTGTCAATGGTGCTCTCTGCCTAAGGCAGATTGAGCTACTTTGCAATGGAGAAACATTATATTGTTCAAGAGTCCAAAACATTTCAAATCGCTTGTGTTGGTATTTACTGTTTGGTTCAGCGGCGCTTTGAAAATGAAATGCCCTTGATCACTCTATCGATCTAACAGCCTACAATTGAACACAATGATCCTTAATTACCACAAATACAATTGGACAAACAAATAAGTCAATTGATTATACATATCTTCCATAATCATCACCTATTTATTGAATAGCTGCGTATGTTTCGGAATTATTTTACATGGATTTTTTTTAATAGGAAATGTTTTGCTTTGATTTAAGATATATAATTATGCAATAGTATACTCCCTGTAATCATCCGTTATAACCTTTAGTGAAATTAGGCGTGAAATGTTCTCGGTTTGATTTTTCTTTGCTGCAGAAAAGTATCGGTAAAAGCGACTTATTCTTGATTTTTGTTAACGCTCAAGGATATTTTACTTATATAACGGCGTTGACGCTAACAATATAACAGCAGTAAAACAACCGTACAGCTTTCAAAGTGTTTACTGTTTTGGAACAATTGATATTCTTTGTTTGTTAAAGGACAGTACGGTAAATCTGGAAAAAAAACTGCCCTTATACAGAGGGGATGGTGGTTTGATCTTGTTGAGACTGCTCTTTCGATAAATTCGTTGATCCTATCGGCATTTTAAGATTCACGATTACTTATATTGTATATGCTTCATTCACAAAGACGCTACATACAAATATTTACTGGTGGGTGTTTTAATGGCAGTTCAATATATGCCCATAACTTTTAATCTTAAAGAAAAAACAAACAAGAACATTGGTATTAGTTTCGAAGAGCATACTAGTCAACTGTTGTAGACGTAGTATGATGGACGCCTTTAATGTATAATGGCATGAATGACAGGTTTTTCATGCAAAAAGTGTAAAAAAATAACTAGAGACGAAATTCAGAAGTCAGTCAACAATGAAAGAACGTCTTTTATTCGCTCGAATTAGATTTAGTGTTTTGACCGGTTTGTTGTTTAAATTTGCGATGCTTTATATGCTCAGGGATGAATGCCGAAGTCTTGCACATTTGCTGTTCTTGGTTTGAACAGTTTAAGTTCCGCAAGCATTTGCTGCCTGACTCCGAGAATCTAAGATGTCCAGTTTTTCTCTTTGTACACTCAACAAAAACACAGAGGACGATCCTCAGGAACAGGAGGCAATAATTATATTGAATCCTAACTATAGTAAATATTTAGCGCAGTCAGTGTAAATTATTTACACCTCAATAAATGTAAACAGGCAAACAATATAAAATATAAATAAGCACATGAGTTTAACCATTGCGTTGTAACAATTTTGTTTATTATTTTGGGATAGTCGTGTACAAATTGCTGAGTAGACATCGTTTTGACTGAAATGGTATTATTCAGCAACAGTGAAATTCAAGAACCCATGTATTCTAAAATTAATAGTATCCTGCTAGGATAATGAAGACTGGTGTCTTAGATAGAAACGATTAACGTTCAGTTTGTGCTAAAACATCTAGTCACAGGAGAGCTTTCATCACACTGAAAAGACAGCTACAGAAAGTTATTATAAGCTATACTTAGTCAATATGCCCTCTGACACACAGAGAAGGCAAAGGTTTGGTCACTTGTTCCTAATCCCTTGGACTGACAGGAAATTCCAATAAACAGCTGTCTCTGTAGTAATATTAACGATCTCTTGAGAAGTTAATAATCGTCAGCTGGCGTAAATACCAGAGGACCTTTAACCCCCGGAACAGACGTTTCCCTCTGTGGTTCATCTGTGATCTACTCTGTTGAAGACACATTCTGTAGAAACCTCACTAGTTCAGATATGCACTTAGAGGAAAACTGGCAAGTGAAGTCTAGTCCTAGATATGTCATACTGTACATCTAATTACCCAGTGTCTAAAACGAATGGACTTCAGAAAGAAAATGGTATAATTATTTACGTGTGAAAAGAAGGATTCACCCATTTTAAGTTGGTAACGTTAAACACAGATCATATTGTGACAAATATCAGATGTTGTCTGTTTGTTTGGGGTTTCCGCCATACTTAAGTTTGTTTCAATCCAAGGCTTTCCAGCCCCACGGGCGAAGGAAACCACTCTAGATCCCCCTGGAAACTAAACGGACAAGATGACAATCATAAAACGCAATACAAAGACATCACAGGACATCACAGAACTAGCTCACAGAATACCAGGACAATAAAAACCTCTTTCCAAATCTATGGCAGGTAAATCCCCGATAACTGTATCACATATTAGCTGGTATATAGATTAATAAATGGTAACACTTAGACAAGCATAGCACGTGGACAGGTACTCTGATTGACAGATTCAATGAAAATGATTAACACTTTTAATACGGTATTATAAACTGGCAAGCTTGATTCAGAAGAAAGTATTCGGCTATATATTTAATGTTAATTATCACGCAACTGAAACAGATATCTTTAAAAAGTTAACACAAATATATGAAATTGACTGATGGGATTGATTTGTATATTAATGTTATCCAGAGTGTTTAATTATGCATACAAATGCGTTAAAATGACCTTTGGGAGACACCAAGCATCTGCACTTTTCGTCATCCAATTTATTATAGAAAAAAACTGCAGTGTTCCTTTATGCAAGTTAGAATTTTTAAATTATGACTTAAGGCAGGTGATCGCCTAATACAGTTATAGTTTTTACAGATTTATGCCTCCCAGGGTTGTAGTAATGATGTAATGCCCCAAATAAAATCAATAATGAAAATATAGTTTGTGCGGAATATCTTTCCCTAATCAAGTGAATTGTGGGGTTTTTTTTGTTAAGTTTTCTGCTGACCTGGAGATAAGAAATTAGTCGACAATTCTCGCTCAACTTTCCTAATTAAGCTTAGTAGAAGTAAGAATTTGATATCCTCAAAAGATCGTTCTACTGAAAACATTGTGACAGAGATCGCCTGCTGATCCAATGTTGATTTCCCGCTGGACCGCTATATGTCAATACGACACGACTCTGTACTGGTCTGTTAGATGGCATCTTTACTGTGACAGAGACCGTTCAATACTAGCCGATTAAGGACACCTTAACTGAGATTTGTGATGCGCCAAACGGCGTCAGTGATTTGCGGCTATTTCACTTTGTTTTGTTGAACCATCTGGTAACCATCGAGTACAATCCAATTTTTCAACGTAGACTGCGAGCTTGAGATTAACCCGTGTCATCTCATTCTTCAGAGGAAGTCACGTGGCGGAGATCTATTCTTTACCACAGTTACTGACACATCCAGCAGATTAAAATGTTCAAATGGATTACATGGGTAAAAAGAAATTGAACATATTTTTATATTTATGTATTTTATAGTTAATAAATACAGAACAAAACTCAGCATATTTGTCGAAAGGCTCTGTTTTCCTCCAAGACATAGCCAGTGATTAGTAAACAGTTCAACATGGAGTGTACTCTAATTCTTAACGAAGTGGGCTGTTTAATAATTAACAGTCTCATTATCGCCTCCGATGTTAATTGCTTCTGAGTTACAGAACTAACGTTAAGGTGGACTTGGCATATTTGTTGAAGGAACCCAGAAAACACACCATACCAACCAATCGGCAGAAACGCCGATCTATTAGAGGACGACACTTTACCTAGGTTCATACCCGGTTTGGCTCCAAAACACAGCCAGCGATCAGTCAACAGTCCAATAAGGTGTGTACTTTAATTCTGAACAAATCGGGGTATTAAATAATTAACAGTCTTAGTATCGTATCCAATGATTAATTGCTCTTGAGTTACAGAACTAGCGTTCAGGTCGACGTTATTTGTACAAAAACAATGTTTTCGGGGTTGCTTTTCGTCGCCCTTATAGGCTTACCCTCACCGAAAACCATCTTCTATCAATTTGTTTGTTTGATTTGTGTTAAACGCCAGCTTCTGTTTATTTTTGTTTGATTTGGGTTAAACGTCGTACTGAAGGGTATTCCACTTACATAACAACGAATTGTCCATTTCACACGGTTTCTCGTATAAAAACGTTGGGAAACCGAAAATAAACCTCTTGTAAACTACCCCCGTGATTGCCGAAGCCACATCGTAAGACTCACTCACATACATGATGCTCAGGCGGACGCTAGCCAGTGGACGGTACATCCAAGTTGGATTAGTAAGCAGACACGCTAACCACTAAGTCGACAGCGTGCCGGCTCAAATGGATGAAGGAAAACATCATCGACACAATTTGCAACATACATTGAAAAATAGGACAATCACAAGACGCAATAAGAATACGTCCTGAACAGATCGGCTTCGTGTTACACGTTAGTTCTGAGAGCACCAAATAAACAAGATTCTTCATAACCACCAGCGCCACAAGAATCAAACCTCGAATGTAAAGTACTCATAATGTTACAGCCGCAATCTGTCTCACACAAGAGGTCAGCTGTCCGACTTCCATAATGTAAATCCCGAACCTTTCTAAGCGTCCGATGCATGGAGATAATTATTTGTCTCACAGTTATCGTATTTATCATAGTTTCGTCTGAGAAAGTTCGGAAGGATGAGGCCTACTAGACAAAAGATTAACTGGTATTTAGGTCACTTAACTATTGTTAGCTTTCTGGAGGATCCTTTATTTTAATATACAGACAGCTGTTAAACAAAAGCCATTACCAAACGATGGGAATTCTGAAGGCTCACTTAGAATCTTCCTTTCATGTGTCTCTGGTCAAATTGGACTGTTCGGCGAATAACTATTTGTAACATTTGTTCATCTGATAAGAGAATATCATAACATGTAGGATGTTACATTACCACCATGCTAAGGGCAGCATAAGTCAGGTCTGAGAAGCCGCCTTGCTGTTGAGTTCTTTCATCCATTGAGAAACTTCAATTTCCGTTGTATCAATAAGTAACACAGAACATAGCGTTTTAAAAAAGTTCAGAATGAAATTTCTTAGTTTTATTCATAGCCTTGTTGATTGATAATAAATATTATCCCGAAGTATAGCCAAGCAAGCCATTCATTTTAGAGTTTGAAAGCACACCCGTTGTCTGAAAGAATACGAAAGACAGCGGAATGAAGAGTAGTACGATCCCAGTTACTCTTTGACGGCCTTGAAGCCCGCGAGAGCATGTAGCACTCAGGTACAGCTAATGAACT
>JARDVA010470334.1:0-15215 GCA_030265315.1 Mopalia swanii | reverse complement strand
TTTCGTAAATTTAAAAATTCAAATCCCATATAAAACTTTTATAAGGAGTCAATCTCTCAATGGTGGGCGTCCAGATCCATTCATGGATCTCTTGTTTTATATAGGGGCGGTATCTGTAGAGAAAATAAGACGAAACAGTACCCTAATGGCTACACCCCGAGTGCAGTCATTTTGTTTTATATGTGAAGTCAGATATACCTTTGTATAGGAGGAAGTGTTGTCTTTCTGACTTTATCACATGGAAAGTACACCCTATGATAAAGTTAAATAAATGATGTTTTATCTTCTCTTCTGTTAAAGAGGGGACGGGGGAATAGAACAAGTGAGTGCAGTAAACAAAAAAAATTATAATTTCATACAAGTTAAATTTGTTTAGTTGCCACCTAAAAAAATGCAGCATTTGACAACATATGTCGTAACACTTTCTTTTGTGACCAAACCTCTCCTCTACGAGGAGGTGAGAATGTTAATGTTAACTGCCATTTACATTCTCACCTCAAGTTTGGCCAAACTTGGATGCCCCCATGTCACGACATTTGTTGTAATAACCGGCATTTTTTTTTCAAGTGACAACTAAACAAATTTAAGTTGTATGAAATTATCAAACATAATGTAAATTGTCTTATGGCGCTCACTTGCTCTATCCCCCTCCCCCATTAATTATTATCTGATCGCTGATGAAAGCTTTTCAATATACAGAACTTATTGAGCAGCCCAGTATCTCGTATAATTAAGGAATATATAACCGTTTTTTGTTGTTGTATGGAGAAGAAGATGTTGACGTAGAAGGGCATTAAATACATATATCCACGTTGAGGCTAGCCTGCAGGCATAGCTTTTATCTGAATATTACGCGTAGGGCATATGATCGTCTTTTTATCTTTTACAATGCGTTGTATATATTTATCAGCTGTAAGTATAATTAAGAAATCTAATCGTGTATATAATGCTAAAATTGCTCTTTGTTTTTGATGTCTAATCAAGATGAAAATCATCGTCGCGTGAGCCCTGAGGCGTGACCCAATAGACGAAAATGTGACCAATCACTATGCACTCATGATAGTCACGTGGCCAAACTCTACATCATATCATTTCTCGGAGCCTGGACAGCGTTAAGTATATATTCATATCGTTCAGTTCATATATTGTAGCAACAGTTATACGACTAGGCAGTTTCTATAGATTCGTAGTTATTAAGGTTAGCGTATATACTCGACATCACTGTGCTGGTATGATTTCTTTTTAGAAATATATTACTTTTGAGCTAATTAGAACACGTTTTCGAGCATATTGATTTTTTTCAATTTGAATGGGAGCGTATCTTGGAACGAAGATTGAAGTGTTGTTGATTTTATTGCCACATCAGCTGGAATAGTGTTGAAAAATTCAAGTGTAAGTACAACTAAACACATATCTTTAACCTGAACGTTTCTTATAGTCGAGTATTGTTCATAACGACTGCCATTCAAAGGGTGTAAGACTGTGGTGGAGCCTGCTACATGCAGTAGAGGAGTTCACAGGCAAGACGGCCAACAGCGTGTAAGAACAGAATAACGGATGTAAAGTTTAAAAGGGTTTGCTTCCCACATTTCACTCAGCTTGAGCGCATTTCCAGCTGTCATATAGTTTTTTTTTAAAATTTACCAGCACTCTGTTAAAAACAACATGTTTTATCATTTTTTATCATGGCTCGTCTTCATGTTCTGCTTTCACTGTATATAATGTTGTGTAGTGTATGTGTATTCATATACACATGCTATGATATAATTGAGAGGGTGTGAGTTTTCTAGTTAGTTAAACCATTTAGATTTACAATTTAATGTGAACATTTTTATCCAACGACTATATGTGGCAGGAAGTATTCTTATGCCGCTATAATTATATTTACCTCAGTGTTACCGTATGGGGTGCAACTCTCGACGTTATCAGGCTTATTCAAATGCTATCAAAACGGAAATTTCATAATGTAGACGTAAACGATAACTAATGAACCCGGAGTTTGAGAGACCCCAGAAGCCTTTGATTGGATCAATATTCAGGTCAGACCATCCTGTTTATGGGAGTATTCATCGGACTGCTTGCTGCGCTATAATACGTATTGACATATGTTCTCATCTGTTAAACGTTGTATTGTGTCAGTTTATAGACATATGTTGCCGGAGCTGATATATATATATCATTTTGGTCATACGCTGCAGGTATATGTAGATATCTATTGTAACTGACAGCGGCTGTATCCCATTCAAGTGGCAGGACTTATTGAAATTAGATGAAATCGATGTTTTCGGCAATACGGTACAAACTTATCCAAACCGGAAACAAAGCAAGTTTAACAGATTGCTATTTTGGTGTAACTTTCTCTCGATCTAATTCTGCACAAATAAAAAGCTTGAATTGTCATCAACATTTATTATAGGTGAACCCATTAATTAGACCGTAGAAAGGATTCTGAATTAAGGTAGCCATTGTAGTTCTTGTCAATGAAATCGATGATGATACATGTGATGTAATTGGAGGGCTAAGAGATACTAATTCAGCGCTACCGGTGACAATTTAGTGATGGAAATATTAATTCATATTCAAATATAAAAAATTCCGGGTTGGGAATACTAATACAGGGATGTGGATATTAATTCAGGGATTGACATAGTTATTCGTGAATTGATATAGTATTTCCAGGCTGTATACGAATATTATAGGTTGGAGTACAAATTCAGGGCTGTGATTACAAAGTCGTTATCTCAAGTTACTCCATTGGCGGGGCCAATGGCCACACTAAGACAACGAAACATAACGTGTTTTTTTGGCTCCTGTGGAAAAAAAAATGTTCATCCAGCCCTAAGTATAATGTACAATTAATGTGCTTTAAACTACTGTTGTGCTAGTTCATGGTTGGAAAAACAAATTTACGGCTGGAGACACTTATAAGTACGATTACTGATCAGGGAATATTTTATTATTCCTTTTGTTTTAATCCGCTGACTTTAGTCGCTGGTTGTTTCGAGGACTGGCGATACAGGGATACTGGTCATACTGTGAGAGGGGGAAATTAGGTAATGTTATTTGGGGTCGTTCTATACACACTGCAGTGGTTTGTGTCGTATCTAAGGCCTACAAAACATTTTTTTTGGTAGCGCATCATAGACTCTTTGAAATATGAGACTAGGAACAACTTATAGCATGCACGTTTTAATTGGATGTTGAAAAGTAAATCCTGTTTAATTCTTTGCTAGATATGATATGATGAGCTCGATATGTTAATCAATGTTGGATAAACGTACATCTATATTTTGGGCTGGCTGTTTCGATTTACAGGTAGATGTATGGGCTCGTGGCTTAATATTGGCAATGTAATATTGGATCAAACAAATACGAGCAGCCGTCAACAAGGCTGCATTAATATTTAGCAGCAGCTGTGATCTGTTTGCTGTACCATTGTTGTGGGTCAGAATACTATATAGTCAACTTCAACAGGCTAGACTGTACTGACCAAGAATGTTACGGGACATATTTTCCTTATTGTCTTTCGTTTCACATCAGTCACTATGTCTTGACTCAGTGTTCTGCCATCCTCCAACCAAATAACCCTAATGGTAGAATCTGAATTTGGCACAGACCTTATAAAGTCTGAATCAAGTAGACTTACCGGCTTAATGCAGGAGTAAAATCCTGTTCGAATCCATTCTGTATCTTTTACGAGGCAGACATGACCATTTTGAGTGTAATAAATATGAACTACTGGCCCTTCTACTAATATTCCAAGTCTACATTCATGATGGAAGTGAGAAAAATGGCGGGTTGCCAACAGACCCTCGAACCATATTTCCGCTTGTTTAACGAGACTTAGCCTACTAGCTTAAAGTCCCGTTTGGCATGTAAATTGTGTCAGAAAGTATATCAATTATAATAAAAACCATAAAAAATTAAATTACACAGTTACATTCTAACTCTGTATCTCTTAATACGGCTATACATGGTATGGTAGATGGTTAGATTTTGTCCGTTTGTTTAATTGGGGTTTAATTTCGTTTTCAAAAGAATTTTACTTATATGACAACGGATTGTCCACTTTTCACTGTTCCTTGCCTAATTACGGCGGAAAACCAGGAGGAACCCTCATAAACACCACCCGTGATTTGCCCGAGCCCCATCGTGTGACGCATGGTTGACAGACGGACTCGATCTCGTGAACGGTACATCGAAGCAGGATTACTAAGGGCACGCTAACCTCTAAACCACGACAAGGGGTCTAGACTGTTATAGATACAGAATTCTGTATCTAGCAGCTGCATGATAGGTCACTCACGTTTTCGAGCCATTGTCAGATCTGGTGCCTTTCTTGTATCGAATCTTGTAGGTGTAGGCCTATAGGCCTATTCACAAAATCGCTACATGTAAATATGCAAAAACAACGCTTACGTTAAAGTAAACACGCCTATAAAATTAAGTAAATACTTGACGAGCGTTATCGACTCATCAAAATAATTTTGAACTATTTACAAAGGCGCATGTTTGGTAGATATTGTACCGACTTTTATGCTTTAGAATGTTATCCAGTAACTGGGTGAATCCAGCATAATTAGTCGATGAACGTAATTATATTTAAGTTCACAAAAACTTAAATAAAGTTTAATTGCATCTGGATTAAATCGAAGTGGATCAATTATTCACCACTAATGCGGATGTTAACAGTGAAGTAGTGAGTTTGTATTAAATAAACCGGCAATAACACTACTCGTGACAGTTATATTCGGTCCTGCTGATAAGCTTGAGTAATAAACAGTAATAGTTGTCGATAGGAATAATAGCAGCAGACCTGGGCGGCTGAGTGGTCTAAGTGACCGGCATTTACTGCTGATCGTGGATTCGATTCCCGGTTTCATCCTGCAAACTTTCTGAACTAGAAAATGTTGAAACTAAGAAAATGTTATCCCAAAATATCGAAAATACTAATAGTAGTTGTCTCTTATTTTTCTATCTTATATTGCATAATGATGTTTAGTGATTTTACCCCTCATTTAATTGTTGTCCGTATTTCGTAGCGAAAATATTGAAAGTTCACATACTTGTGTAATATCGTGCTTATTAACATATTTGCAGCTTTTGAAACTTACTTTTGATGTATTTGGCTTTACTATGTATTACACCGTATTGGAGTAGATAACTGAGTTAGTCGTTCACAGAGCGGAGTGCTGTTTGGACGGTACAGGATACTGTCTTAAACATGTATACAGTAGGGGGTAATGATTACTGCATGTGTGTTACATATGACCTTATTATGCTAAGTGTTAACCTATATCCTACTTCCATTCCATGTCAATTTTAGGACGGAGAGAATAATTGGGGACCGATGGGGGACTAAAATAACGACGAAGCCCGAGCCTCCAGCAATTCTCTCGGTGTCTGGCTGGGATAAAGGTCGCTGGCCACATTAGCACTGTTTGCTTTCTACAATTCACATTATGTGTATAAATTCCCTCAGAGTAAACTAACGAGAGTTCTAGTGGCTTTCATTAGACTAATAAATATACATACATGGATATTATGCGTATTATATCAGTATATAGTTTTCGAGGGTTTAAAACTTACCCGTCTATGTCCAAGGAATGACAATTTGAGAAAAAGAAGTCCAACAATTTCGTCTTAGCTATAAAATCATTATATTAAGTATTAAAGTCATGTTTTCAATTTGTGTTAATAAAACTTTGTCAGGGTTGATGCTAGGATATGGTGCTCATTGAACCCCTGGGTGGTAAAAAAAAACGTGCCAAAAATGTACATGGAAAGGTCTGGTTTTAAGCCCTCGATAATTATATTATCACTTCATGATGATACACTACTCATCCTACTTCGATGTACCGCTCATTGGTTCGAGTCCGTCTGTCGGCCATCAGGCATATGAGTGAGTCACACGATGTACCGCTCACCGGATCTGTCGGCCATCAGGTATATGAGTGAGTCACACGATGTACCGCTCACGGGATCGAGCCCGTCTGTCGGCCATCAGGTATATTAGTAAGTCACACGATGTGGGAATCACAGGGTTGGCTTTTACGTTGTCTCCTAGTTCTGTCACCGTGTTAAAATAACTTTGTGAAGTGGACAATCCCTTGGTATATAAGTAAAATACCCTTGAGTATGACGTTAAACCCCCAAGCACACAAACAAACGAATATGAAGGCATTATCCAATAGTTGAACCCAGATCAGTGGCCCACTGGGCAACGGGTATAGGCCCTGGACCTTTAGATGTATCATTCATTCAATACTTTTTGTCGGCCAGAGACGGTTAACATCTCCATACGAGGTTACTGTTCTACCAGACGAGTTCTACCATTCGATAATGTTTCATGTGTAACGTGTATTCTACGGCCTAACCTTTAACTAATCTCACACGCATGTATATACGTTTGTTAGTTGAAGTATTGCACGTGAATAAGAATAATATTTTCTAAGCAACAATAATCCCTTTCACTATGTTCAACGATAGATAAGTTCGTGGTCCAAATGGGAATAAAAATGACCGGAAATTATCATAATTACCTTCTTGATTGGTGGCTTCCCCCAAAAACCAAACACCTGTTGGGAATGTTGGGAAGTATAGGGTCTACATGTGCATTGAAATTTGTAGTCAGTGTTAGTTGATGATTTGACACGACACGGTACTGAGAACAGGTCGGCAATGACACTAGATACGGCTGGATGAGAGAATACAGAGTCAGTCAACCGAATCATCTAGCGTATACTCAAATTACCTGTCTTCTATTTTTTATATCCAAAGAGAAAGAGGTGGCTAAACTTCTGTATATAAAACCATAGACAGGTGTATCACGTTATTTATGTTTTACCTGTTTGTAATTAGTAGATGTATTATCCAGGTATGTTATCTTTAAGCACCTGCCGTTAAAATGTGATTGCGTTTATAAGAACACAGCTGCTATCAAAATTCCTTCAGTGCAAGTGTTGACTATTGGAGGAGCCGCCGCGTGGATCTAAATGTGATGTGAATAGGCTGAATTTTCCGTGTATATGGTTATAAGACTATAAATGTCTGGTAAGAGATATTAAGCCATTATCTACTTTTGATAACATAAACATTCTAGTAATCTTATATTCTCAGCGATGAGTTTTCAAATATCCTATATTTACCGCCTTTCTGGTCAATCAACTCACTGTTATCGAACTAGTATTTGAGAGAAGTTCGGGGGAGTTGAGATGAGACACCCCTCCATGATTAATCTTAAAGTAAATAGTGTATAAATGATCACCCGTCGAAGTTGATCCAGGTACCATCATTATAGAGTCGATTGGCATAAAGGTTTGGTTTTAGAGCTCCTTCCTTACCTGGACTCAACGCTTATAGGCCTGTGTGTAATCCGAAACTTTCTCTAAGAACTAGCTATAATCGAAAATCTCCCGCCATCTGTGTTACCCTATCCTCATGCCCCTTTGTCGGTTTACCGCCATCTTGGTACAATGTAAGTCCCATGGCCAGAAGCTGTGTCCCCGACACATGGGAAAAGGGTGAAGACTAAATCTCAAACTACTAAAACTATACATGGTACCATATCGCCTTATTTCAGTTCTCATAGGGAAAGTAAAATAGCTGACTAGTTGTACAATACAACGGCAGGATTTTAGCTAGTCTGTGCTAGTATCTGCAGCAGAAATGTTGAATGAGTTTTCGGGACGATCTGTTCGGTTCATATATATTGATATATCTAACAAGCTTGTACATTTTATGCTTCAGATCTAACCACTGCCAGTATACATCTTTATTAATGACTAACAAAGAAATATATTTGCTTGAAACTCACGCAGAATGTATCTTTAAAAAATTTGAATGTTTTCGTGAAAGTTGGTCGTGTTTCGACTTCTAATTTATTTTGCATGACATCAATAATGGTTTGCAATACAGATTGCAATACACCGCGAATATTTGTTTGTATGATCGGGGTGTAACGTCGTACTCAAGAGTGTATTAACTTATATGACGACGGATTGTCCATTTTCACACAAACGAAAACTGGGAGGAAACTGGTAAAAACCACCGGGCCCAACGATAGACGGAACCAAATCGCAGTGTGACTCGCTCATAAACCTGATGGTCAACAGGCGGAATCGAACCCGTAGACGATAAATCAAAGTAGGCTAAGTAAGCAAACACGCTAGCAACTAAAGCACGGCAGTGGACCAACACGAATTTCCCGCGGAATAAGTTGAAGTATACACTGGATGCAATTACCTCAAAAATCCCGCTTGGAACAAGATAACTTTATCATTAAAAAAACCATCATGTATGTTTTATTTGGCTGCGAATGTTTCTCTTTTGTTCTTTTAGTTTGTTTAAGTTTTGATTTGAAGATGCGCACACTGCTAGTAGACAACAGCATTGTCCATGCGAGCGCATCGCCACACAAAAAAGACGTAACAACTTCATCCCTTAGTCTGTACTGTTCACTTAATGGAATTAGGAATTTAGGATGTTCCAGATTTGCTCACTGATGACCTTTATTCCAGAACATTGGAAAAATAGCGATGTTTAACAACCGAGTGATGTTTGTGTCTTGAATCTATTCGCACCCGATAACAAACACTTAAAAAAAAACAACAAAAAAGAACACCATCAACAAAAAATATTAGTCACGAGACAACCTACCACCACTTTTATATATATATTTTAGGTTGTCGCACACCTGACGAAGAATTAACAAATATTTGAAGTATTACATGGAATTCCAATAACAGTTATTCGAACGATTTCTATCTACAAATTGACACTGCTTTATAGTTTATAACAGAAGAGCGTTTCCAAATATTTTACAACGGTTTTTGTGAGCGTAATGTTTCTGGTTTGCATACATTTCTCATCCAGAGATTTGCACACATGTTCCACTATAGTTCTTCGGGTCGTTCAGAATCACGTCACATGTCTGCACCAAATACACCTGTGCGCGTGTATGTGTGGAGGAGGGGCGGCATTTAGTGTTTTCCGTCGTCATTCACATGTTGTCCTACTGTGTACTGTACAGAATACGCTCATGGTATTGATGACTGTCAGAGTTTATTCCACATCTATCTAGCAATTTTTTGTAACTTGTACATTTTGTGCACTCTGGTAATGGTCGTTTCTGGAGTATTGATTTCGATCAGGAATAACCAAGTGTATAAATTTGTTGGATTGTGGTTTGAATCTGGGTGAGTTTAAAATAAATTAAAACAGTTTTCCGAATCACGGCAGTATATCTTATTTTATTGTGATGTCAGATACTGCCGATAGCAAACATTGCAAATTTTATGCTTTAAAATTCTTATGCTATGGGGTCGTATTTAGTCTATATTTGTAACTTAGCAGTCATACCATTACTTCGACGGCTAACAGTTCGTTTTTTAACCAAATGTTTTCTGAATTTTTTTAATGAAATTAAAACGCTATTGGTTTTTGTTTGTTTATAGATAACAAGTATTCTAGTCTCCCAACACGGACATCGCCCTGGAAGTTTTGGCGACGATTCTCTTTGCGACGTAGTATCAGAAAATCTGCAACAGACCATGGACACAAGGCCAAGAAGGGGTGCTTGTCAAGTGAGCCCTGGGCCACCATAGAAGTGCGCCATGAAGATGCCAACCAAAAGTCTCCTAACGAAAAGTTCCAAGCATTGCCGGATCTGGTGGAAAAGGTTGGTTTGAGGCGTAGCCAGAGTCTAAAAGCACCACCGAAACCACCTAGACTATTTCTCTTTCGCCGCTCTTCTGCTTCTACTCCCAGATCGTCCGTTGTTGAAACCGTGGCCGACATACCCCCTCCTAAAGACAAAAGTGTTGTGGAAGATTTTTTCAACAACAAAATCACACCCATTAAAGAAACCAACAGTCATAATGATGATCAACTAAATGATTTTTTCAATCTGGACACTTCCGTCATGAATGCTTATAAGAGAACTGGTGTAAATGGTTTAGATTTTACAAATCACTCAAATGGCATCCATATGCATAGCAATGGGGGTACGTTGTTTAATCACAGCCAATGTGAAAATGGGAAGAGTGATCAAAACGTTAGCTTGAGTGTACCAACGGGAAGAATTAAAATAGTAACCCCGGATTTAAGCACACGAAAATATCAATGTGTGAGGGCACGGCAACACTCCGGTGAGGGTGAAGTGACTGATGTATCTGCTCCTCATAGACTCATTCTTCAGAGTGCAGAGGAAATAATATGTCAGACATTACACCCTGCGGATATTCTCCATGACCTTCACGCTGCAGGGGTCATCTCATCTGGGGACTTGGAAGCATTTTCTGGTCACCCTGACAGGAGGTTAATTTGTGAAAGTTTGATTGGTACTCTGTCCAGGAATGACTTCTCTCAATTTGTTCAGTTTTGTGATATCTTACGGCGCGTGGATCGCTGTAATAGTCTCTCCGTACTAATGGACGCCATGGTGGCGATTACAAATGTCATTCATACCATACCAGAAAATACTTGTGATACAGTCGATCCGGTCCTCGAAGAAGACAAAACAGTATCCTTTGATATCGGTATATACGATAAAACCACGACTAGTCTGAAACCTATAGTAGAGCTGGATCGAATAAAAAAGGAACTGCGAAATAGTTTTCTTGACCAATGTTTACCCCGAGCTTCCCGCTTTTCGAGCCGGTCAATGTCGGACTGTTCACCAATTAGAGATACACGTGTTCCAAACGTACCCATGATGTCAGTTTGCATTTCTGGTCACAGTCTCCATGGCGACCGATCCAAAGCCCTTGGGTCTGTTTTAGACAAGCATCACTGTATCCACGAACTGAGGGTAGCTAAAACAAAGCTGACTGGTTCAGATATGGAACATATTTGCCTGGCAATACAGAATAATCCCGGCTTGAACATACTGGACGTGCGATTGAACAATATTAATAACGAAGGCGCTACAAAAGTAGGCTTCATGATGAGGAAATGTACGAGTTTACGACAATTAAATATTTCTTCAACGTCAATCGAAGCTGTTGGCTGTAAATATCTTTGTGAAGGTCTCATGATTAATGCAGTATTAAAGGAGCTCGACTTGAGTTTTGTAGATATTGGCGATGAAGGTTGTGTTAGCTTAGGTGAAATGCTCACCAAAAACTGTAGTATTACAAAACTACGTCTGCGCAACGACAACATTACTTGGGTAGGTTGTGGCCTCATCTTCGAATCGTTGCAACAAAACAAAACACTGACTGAATTAGATTTAAGCAGGAATTTTGTGGAGGACCGAGGCATTGAAATAATGTGTCAGAATTTGAATAATGCCAGGGCTTTACAAGATGTGAATTTGGACAACTGCGGAATAACTGTCGAGGGTTGTTCATACCTCGCTCAAACCTTATCAACGAATACATCGCTAAAACACTTGGATTTGAGTGTCAATTTCCTTGGAGATCCTGGTGTTAGCATTCTTGCAGAGATTTTACGCAAAACTAAAACCCTTCAGAGTTTAGGGTTAAATATGTGTGGAATAACGAACGAAGGGTTGGTTATTCTCTTGGACTCACTCTTAGGTAATCATTCAGTAACACTCCTCAAATTATGTTATAATAGATTTGGGCGGGAAAATATCAGTGAATCTATGGACGCAGACGATATCCGCTTTAAAATGCATTGCGTTACCTCCTCAAAACCTAAACTAAAGATATTGTTGTGGGGAAACAGTCTGGACGAGAATGGGTGATTCATGGATTTACCATAACTGCTTTTATTTCAATTTCTAAACAATTGCTGGTATTTTAGGAGTCCCCGAATTGTAAGCTCTCTACAAACAACTGTCACTTACTGAGCTTCGACAAGTAGATTTAAGCAAGCTTTTGGTCCTGGTTATTGAGCAGCGCTAGGTGGGATTGTTGTGCAAACAAATTCAAGGTTTATTGAACGCCAATGATACATCGAAACAAACGAACGTTATTGAAGGGAGACAACCCTAGTTTTGCTGATTGGCTCAGTTGTTCTCACAACTGAAAAAGACAAATAACATATGTTCGTGTTGATCTCCCTATCGATTTAATCAGCGGAATTGTTCATGTCTGCAATGTTGCCGCTATTAATAATTACGGTGTACTTCATCAATAGTATATAAACCAAACATCTGAATACACGCCAAAAGATCATATTTATATTTAATTACATATATTTGGATGGATATCTTTTTCACATCACATAGTTGATTGTTCCCAATAAATATTTCAATTCTATGTTTTGTCACACCTTGAATCTAGACACGATTTGTGAAATTTTCAGTAATGGAAGCCGTCAACATATCAAAGCGGTGCAAAAATATTTTTTGGTGTTATCTTCGTTACAACACCAAACTAGCTTTGATAATTTGATATGTACTTAAGATTTCCACCAAAAATTTAATTAAATTTTATTTATTTTCAAATGAATCCAGCTTTGTGACAACATGAACTCCTTTAAATTGTACTCCATTACGAATTATGATGGTAAATTAAAGCGCAGTTTTACAATTACGATTTGTTATTCCGTATTTATTGATATTAAAGCTCGACCATTGAGATTTCTAGTAGGAAATTAATAGTACAATTCACTAAATACGTTTTATATATCGTCCGATCACCGCTTATCGAACATTTGACTATTTTCGCTTGTTTTTCTCTATTTTTTTAATACAAAATGAAATTAAATTGTACGATAAGTGTTTCGTCAATGATTTAGAGAAAACAGCATCTCATGAGCCCTGTCTGACGGTTAATTAGGACACTTTTAAATCAGTCACGTGACTTTCTTAAGCGTTCGAAAACCGGTGATCGGAGTATACTAGTAATTTTGTAATTTCTTTTACAAAGTTTATAATTCTCCCAATTGTTCAACTATTTTGATTAATTGACTATTTATTACACAGTTCACCAACAATAAGTGATGGAACCGGATTATCAGAGGATTCAACTCCCTGGGTTTTGTTCGCGATATTGGTTATATTAACTTGGACATATTTTAAATATGTGTTTTAAATTAAAAGATAAGTGGAGTACCACCATTGCCGTTTCATTTAGTGTATGTCGGTTAATTAATTAACGTCTTTGTTTTGATGAAAGACATTCAACTAGCATCGTTTGTATAATGAACATCAAGGCATCGAGCATTCTGACGCTGGATGGCGTTCTGTAGATCGATAGATTTTGTTACTTTGGCAATAATTACCAGCTGCTGAGGTGAGGTACTGGCCGGTAGGTGGGCCGAAGCCAATTAAACGCATTGGAGATATCACACCTCATCTATGCACATATTTTATAACATAACAAGGTGATTTTTTATTTTTATAGATATACGACTTCTAGCACCGTTTTCAAGCTAATGACTATAATACATGATTATATTATCAGTCATGTATTATAGTCATTAGCTTGAAAACGGTACTAGAATCTGCTCCGAAAAGTTGCTCGTCAATAAACCCCAAAGTTGTATATCCATAAAAATCACCTTGTTGTGTTACCAACCCTGCTTCTAAATGCCACTCATTACATATTATATAATTTATTATTACGACTTACTGTTGTAAGGAAGAGTATGTCGGTAAAGCATGTGCAGAGTTATTCAGTATCGGTCAGTCATATCATTCTATAACGTAATCAAACTGGCACAGGGATGCCGATTTATTAACACTGAGGATTCGTCTTATCCTGTATAAACTCCCAGAGACCAGTGTCTACATAGATCTTTATCTTGAGTTGTTACGGCTAACCTAAATATAGGTAATGACCTATTATAGGATATTATAAGTATTGATATATATGTGGCAAACAAGATATTCGGTATAAGTTTTAAAAATCATCAACCTGCCAACGGGAATTCAAGATAAATATAAATTAGCCAACTAATATATACGCTAACGAGAACGAGTGTTGCAAGCTGTCTGATCCAGAGGGAATTGCCGTCTTAACCAGCAGGTCCTTTAGCTTTTTGTTTATCTTTTATACTTTAATCGGTTTTTGTAAAAGATTACATTTTCGGTAAATTATTTTTGATATTCCCTAGATAAACTCTTAGGAAAAAGTGGCTACATATAGATAGATCTTTATCTCGAGTTGTTATGGGTAACCTATACAGATATCTGGAAAGATTTTCGTTTTAACCAGTTGGTCCTTTACGTATTTGTTTTTCTTTTATACTTTAAGCGGTCTTTGTGAAAGATTACAGTTTCGGTAATTTGTTTGTGATATTCCCGTATAAGAAGTCTAGCAAAGTGGGTGCTACGCTGGTCATATTGTTATACAAAAGGAATTATCTCTTTTTGTAGACCCTTTACTTGGTACGGAATTGAAACTCAGTGGGTACAGCGTTTGGAGACTTGATCCAATGAGCTCCTCTTTCTAAACGTTTCTGCAGAGCATGTTAAGCTAATGGGTTTTTTTTTTGTTTTTTATTTTTAATTTATTTTTGTTGTTTGTCGCCCAACAAAGGAGGGCTTGTAAGTTGTATACATGTCCTCTGGATATGTCTGTAGTTAACCAAACAAATCAAGATACTGATCTACTCTACTGGGATGATGCATTTTAGCAGTATATCGCATGGTGGGTTACTGTTTGGAAAATACATATAGTATAATTTATATATGTACCTGAAAAAGTTAAAACGCTTATATTATACAATTAACGCTTTATTATGATGTCAAGACGGTCGCACAGACCTATATTATAGTAATCATACGATACGGACTAAAGCCGGAGAGCGAGGTCTACATTGTGCCTGATTTCTGTATGAGGTATCAAAATACTTCACGGATATTTGACCTAGCCTGGTAATGACGACGAAAGACGAAAAAAAGTTGACCGATTGTCTTCTGTTAGCTTCATTGATCTCTTCCAACGAAAATATTGCCTAAGACTAAATTGAGATAAATACCATGGTCTTTACTCTTTGCTGGAATAAACTGTTCTCAACTAGGTAGGAAAATATATTTTGACCGGGATTGTGAGCAATTTGTTTTAAAACGGTCCTTTAGCGGGGGACCAGCTACTAGTTCATCTTGTATCCCACGTTTCTCTGAAAGTGTGGTTAATGAGGTTGATGTCGCCTTAGATACTTTCATGGCAAGGAATCTTTAAAAAGTCCAACTTACCATTCTTATGTCCTCGAAAGTATTGATTTTTAATGTGTGAACCACCACCAAATGTCCCTGAATCGTAATCCAGAGTGTTCATTTTGTCATTCTGGACAATTTG
>JARDVA010470113.1:0-11363 GCA_030265315.1 Mopalia swanii | reverse complement strand
ATATATGTCACACATTAACCAATACATATATAGATGACGGACAAAATACATGTGACAGATTAACCAGTACATGTAGAAGATACATAAAATATTCATGTATGTCACAGATTAAACATGAAAAAATGTAGACGATGGACAAAATTTATGTCACAGATTAACCCAACACTACCCATGAACTATACCTTGATAGAGTAAATGAGAAGGTAATTAAAATGAAATCAATAACATAGCTCATGTAATAGCGACAAAGTGTGTCCAAAGGCAACCTGGGTTAGACCTAAATGCTGGGTTTCAGTATGATCTGCCTTTAGTTGATGAGTAGCCCAGAAGCACTAACCCTCTAGCAGGTAACATCATAAATTAGGCCTGTTGTGAATTATGCTGCAGTTGAGGAAATCTGCTCACAATGGACAGTCTGACAGCGTCGGTGCCACAAAGTGGGAGGCAATTCACTGTCAAACAGCCAGTGGATGTAGAAACCAGCTTCAACTCAGTTTAATTATTAACGAATTATTGACTTTTAATACGGCACTTATTATTAGATAGAAGGAAATTACCTCAGATTGGATGTTCTGAGGATGTATAGAGTACCTGCCTTGATTAAGTCAACATTACAACTTGTATAGATTTCTATTAAATTGTAACTGTCTGACGTTAATAGAATGCATCGAATCGCCAAAAGTTTACATAACGGCTAATTCAAAATATGATTATCTCCCAGACTTTAAATCAACTGGCTGTGAAAATTGGATTCATGGTGTAGACTATCCATTCTCTAATGTTTTAGAGAATATAACAATTTTCATTTTACATGGTTACAAAATCGTAACTGTTTTTAAAATAGTTCTCAGTTCACATATACAAATTCTATGATGAAAGATGATATGAAATGATGAATGCAAAATGTCAAATATAACCTATTAAATCCTTTATTTGTGCTGCTGAAAACACATTTATAGCATCTTGATGGTGAAGTGTTTGTAAAATAAAGAGCTCTGTTGTTAAAAGTAAGGTGGGGATAAATTATGTTTGTTTGTTTGGGGTTAATGCCGTACATGCACTTAAGGTTATTTCACTCACATGACGAGGTGCCAGACCAAAGGGTGAAGAAAACCCCCATCAACGCCGCTGGCAACAAACAAAGACAACACAGGACAAATACAGTACAGCCAAAGACGTAATACATTGACATCATAAACAGATCAGCTTAACATCGCCTTTAAGCTCTGTTTATTTATTTATATATATTTTCTTGTTTTAAATGTTTAAATTATATGCATATGTTTATGTTTATGAAATTTAAGAAAAATTATATACAGTATTTATTGAGGGCTACAGGGAAGACCAAATTTTTAATTTGACTGTAATTTTTATTATTATTATTATTATAAAGTAAAGTAGGGATAGACTGTAAAGTTACTGTAAAGCTGTTGTAAGCACTGAAAAAACACAAGACAATCACAGGAAGCAATACAGACATCACAAACAAATTGGTTTCTTGTCCCCTTCAGTCCTGAAAACACCAAGGAGACAGGAAACTCCCTCCAAAAACCTGCATATTATGACGAACCAGAGATGGACTGTAAATAAGGAACAAGTAAACTGGAGATGGGCTATGAATCAGGAATAAGTACATGTGAGCAAAATATGGATAGACTATAGTTGGACTTGTACATCAAAATAGGACAGATTGGTTGAACCACTTACAATGTAGAGACTACATGTATGTAGCCACTGCTACGGGTGAGATGTTGGTAAGTTAGGAACAAGTTAAGTGGAGATGTTGATAAACTAAGAACAAGTAAAATAGTGATTGACTTTCATTTAACGAAGAAGTAAATTAGAGATTTTCTGTAAATTAGGATGAAGTTAATATATTGACTTGTATTTCCAAAACAAATGACTAGAGCTTTTCTGTAAATTAGGAAGGAGTAAATTAGAGATTGACTTTTATTTTAGGAACAAATAAGCTAGAGATTTTCTATAAATTAGGAAGAAGTAAATTAGAGATTGTGTGTAAATTAGGAACAAATAAACTATAGAATGACTATAAATAAGGAACAAATAAACAAGAGAATGACTATAAATTAGGAACCTAGAGAATGACTATAAATTAGGAAATTAGGAACAAGTAAACTATAGAATGACTATGAATTAGAAACAATTAAACTAGAGAATGACTGTAAATTAGAAACAAGTAAACTAGAGAATGACTGTAAATTGGAAACAAGTAAACTGGAGACCAACTGTAAATTAGGAACAGGTACACTATAGAAGGACTGTAAATTAGGAACAAGTAAACTAGAGATTGAAAGTAAATTAGGACCAATTCAACTAGAGAATGACTGTAAATTAGGAACAGGTAAACTATAGAATGACTGTAAATTAGGAACAATTCAACTGGAGAATGACTGTAAATTAGGAACAATTCAACTGGAAAATGACTGTAAATTAGGAACAAGTAAACTATAGAATGACTGTAAATTAGGAACACGTAAACTATAGATCAACTGTTAATTAGAAACAAGTAAACTAGAGACCAACTGTAAATTAGGAACAGGTAAACCAGATATGTAAAGTTATTGTAACTGTAAGTAAACTAAAGATGGATTGTAAAGTTGCTGCAGGTAAACTGGTGATGTATTGAACAACAATTGATGGACTGTGCAATAAAACGAAAAATGATTGAAAGGCTAAGACTTTCTTAAGCCTAAATGACGGACATTGACTATAGGAGTCACGTCTCTTCGGAAGTTTTTGTGAGTAAACCGGAGATAAACTATGACTTTTTTCAGACCAAATGTCAGTGTAATATATCAGAGAGACTGAGCAGTAATTAGTAAAGACCATAGGAGGTGGGACTAAACTGAGCTTCTGGCCACATATCACACGGACGCGCCTCACTCCTCATACATCTTTAACTAGACCATAGTTATATTTCATCATTACCCTACGTGTTTCATCAATACATAGCCTCATCAGTAGAAGACTAGCAATCAATTGTACAGAATCACTCGTATCGACACACTCTCTCCATCTCACCAAATTCCTCGCGTTAAAAGGTATAGCAGCTAAACCACAACCCGGTACATGTAGCTTTGAGCTGACCTAATATTAAACCCTAAAGTTCTCACCATGTTCATTTATGACCGATTGATTGATGTTTTATGCTGTAATCAATGGTATTTCACTTACATGTAAATGATGTGAGCATATCCCAAACACTAGCATAATCTGTGTTCTGGTTTGTTGGTAAGGTAATTACCTTTCCGCATTGCTAAGCTCTAACAAAATTCCCTCATCAAGAAAGCCTCGTCGATTATATACATATCATCAGTAATTATATATTTATGAATGTATCTAGGGTAGTTATTTTTTCATGCCATTGTGTCATTTGAAGTAGCTGTTCTTTCATTTACCTTTGCATAAAAAATAATCAAAAGAACAAGTACATTTATATGTATCAGTATAAGGTTTTTGAAAAAAGTTGGGGTTTTTTTTTTAGTAGAGTTGGTAGCATACTTCAGGGTTTTTCACTCAGATGGGGGTGTTTCAGCCCAATGGGTAACAGGTGTATAGAACCATCCATCACATCCCTCAGATATTCAGATAGAACATTAGCAAAGCATAAAACAACGGGTGCAATAAGACGATTAGTGCAAATTTAAAATGATTAACTTCATAACTGATAAGCTAGATGAATAATTCCGACTGAAATAGGGCATGTAAGTCAAGTCAAAAAGATATAAGATAAAGATCAGCACTGACCTGATCTTATGACAGAGATGGATATTTTTATTATTCAACTCTAAAAAGACAAATATTCAATTAAATTTTAATTTTATGGTTGCAAGGAACTGAATAAAATAGAAATACACCAAACTGGTCATCATCATATTGATTGGACCAATGTAAGCTGAAGTTATATATAGGCAAACTTGATTGCAATCATTAGTTCAATGTCAGGTAGACTCTGCAGGTAGCTGTCCCTTGATCAATTTGCCTTTCTGACAAGACTTCATATATGAGCATCTTTTAGATTTAACTGCATGCATTCACTGTAAGCACTGTAAGCAAGTAAGCATAGCCGCTAATTATTCGTTTTAATGGGCAGGACTGAGGTCATTGTTCGAAAACATGGTCGGTCACCAGTGTGTCCGTTTGCTCATGGATGCATTGGAAGGCATCTGTAACAACACAGCGTATACACAAGCTTGGTCAACAAAGCGCAATATTAATCTGTTGTATCAAACATATCAATAAAGCTCTTTGAGTGACACATGCGGTTTTAAAAAATCCAGTTTTTCCTAACAGGTCAACTGTATGATAAATATCAGTTGTTTGTTGTTTCTCTTGGGGACGAAACCTTCACTTTCAGTTTTATATGAAAGCATCCACCAAAGCAGGCAATAAGGAATAGCCACGACTAGATGATATAAATCATATAACTACCACATTTTCGAACAATAATGTCAGTTCCACTTTTTAAATTTACTAATTAACAGCTATGCTAATTTGATTGCAAGTGAAATACAGATGGTTGTCTTTCAAAATATGCAATAAAAATAGTTTAGGTCTTTCCCTTTAAAACTAGCATGTAGACACTCAAAAATGTCTTCTAAGTATAAATTTTAGCATTTTTGACAGAGGAGCAAGCATGCTTAGGACGAGCCAGAGGAGTTTTTTTGTGCTTCCTTTTAATCATTTTACTCAAAGATATATGTGGTTTTACAGGACACCGGCATCTCAACGACAGGAGAGTTATCACTCATAAACCTCTAAAATGACCTTAAGGAGAGTGATGGTAGACTGGCTGGTTTGAATTTTATTTTTGATTTAAACAACAAGATTAAAAAATCTCCATAAATGACCGTTATTCTGATTTGATTGAAGGTAAAAGTGTACTGGATCATTTAATTATTTTGCTCATGGAGAGACATGTGACACGTTTGTGTTGCAGGTGATCGACAGAAAAGCCCTCGAGTCGGGCCCTAGACATAACCTTTTAAAAACAACCCTGCATTCTCTGAAGACATCAGTCCACTTCACTCCCTTGTGTTACAAAGATCGCCATGAACCCTGTGCATTACATCAAAGAGGAAACAGTAAGACCTCTCGAGTATAAATTATACATGTATAATAAAGCAAAGTCCACTTCTCATTCTAAGTCTACCTTAAATACTAAATTTACTTAAATATCGTAGAAAGAAAAGATGAAACCATGTTACTAGCTTTATTCACTTATGGCCTTATGTTCATAGTCACTCAGTTTATAATTCCATCCAGTCTAAACCACACCAATCTCTCCAATCCCCCAGCCTTCAGCAAATCCTGATAGATTCAATTTCATGTCATGCTTATGAGTATTTTACTTATATCACGCTGATAAACTCCACAAGGAGAAGGGCAAACAAACAAACAAACAAACAAACAAAACAATACAATTCAGTTATTCCTGACTTGGGGTCAGTTTTTAGGGCAATTTGGAGATCCAGTTATTGAAGCAATAGACTGCACTTCAAGCAGTGCTACCAAACAAGTTAAATACACCGAAAATAACTTTATATCAATCCAGCCCCCCCCCCCCCCCCAAAAAAAAAAATTAAATAATATAATAATATTCAAGATAAATTAATGCAGTACTTACTCTATGCAACTTGGTTAGTCAAGCTAGTCAGGCTTGACCCCAAAACATTAAATGGAGTTGGTTCACCAAAGCTTTCACAATTCATGTACTGGTATATCAGAGAATCTGTACAGGGCTACATGCATGTCACGTCAGAGTGATTTGGCAATAACTACAGGCCCCAAAAGAGTATCTTTACTGTGGCTATAATTATCTTTTATTGCCTTACTTTCCTTTTCTTTTGATTATTGGTGAATGGTCTTACTGCTTTGTCCAGGTATTTTGTTAGGTATGTGGGTGAATTGTTGCGACACAGTTGCTATAATAGGACACTTGGCAACAGATGTTCTGCTGTTGGTTTAAATTTATGTCATAATATTGTTACGAAAATAGACCACAGTGTCAGATGTATGTAAAGCCTGCACAATTGTTTAATAAAGAGCTTTGTCGACAATATTTGCATTATTGATGGTGCACTTTCATGGCCAGAGTAAACATCCAACTAATTTAATACTTAAAAACCCACATATTGTCAACACTGTCATTTCTAATTTCATACTTCATTTCATAAAATAACATACATGAACCACAAATATATTATAAATGCATTAGCAAAATATAAGCTTACCATAAAATGCATAAATGTTCCTGATACATTTTTCTCTTAATGTTAGGTATTTTCACATCTGTTTATAGGGGATGTGTACTGTATACCAGGCTTTAGAAATGAACAAGACCATGGAAAACACACATTCAAGCTCTATAAATGCATAGTTGTTAAATTAATAATTTTTGCACCTATCATCCGATTTTAATTACACCAGTTCATTATGGTTTGTTAGTAGCGATGCTGATTAATAAAATATTATGTATTTTTAAAAATTAATCCCACTGGCACATGTTGATTAGTGTTAATCAACTGCCAGAGACAAGTTTCTAAATAGATCCTAATTTTGAGTTGTCATAGGTAACTACAGACATCTCGAGTAATGTTATTTATTATTTATATGTCAATGAAATACCACAATTTCCTTCACTCATAAAAGTGATATTTCACCTTCGTTTAATTACACATTTTGTTATTCACTTCGAATAGCGTCATATAGAATAGAATTGCGTTATTCTGTTCCGATATCACCGAGTTTAAAATTGTCATAGAACATTTTTCAAAACAGCTTTGATATAATTAATGAAAATAATGTTTAATACACAGTGCAACTAGAATACCATAATATTGTCATTTGCTCATTTACATGTATGAATGTAAGAAATGAATGTAAGAAGTGGCAGATAAGAAGTGACATGACTGACATCAAATGTTGACTTACACAGGTACTTTAACACCATAGTGTTAGCCAGAGGGGTGTCTCAGTGTCTTTGAGACACCCAAGAAGCCATTTGAGACACCCTGTTTCAGTCAAATTTAACATGGGAAAGATAGGGGGTCAGTAAAATGAGACACCCTGTTTCTGTGATAATGGTGATTTGAGACACCCTGTTCTTGATTTCTGGCTAATACTATGTTTAACACTAGTGTATAAAATGGACTGTACACAAATTATATCCCAAAATATTATTTCCATATAAGCTTACATTGCATCACATTTCATGGGTTTGTTTCCATAGTGCATAACTACAGCGATATTTAAAACAGTTTGCTTGAAAGTTGATTGAAGTTTAACATCATACTCTAGGCAGTCAAGGGCATTACTCTACGACATTAAACCCCAATCAAACAAACAAACAATCTAACTGCCTGAAAAAAATTGGGCCAGGCAGGCAGGATTCTATTTGTAGATGTTGTACAAAACAGTAGATAATAAATAAAACTGATACAGATACTTGCATGATCAAAAAACATTTCAAAAAATGATTTTGCTATCAAAATATGCCAATTTGGAAAGGTCTTTAAAAAAAAAGATTAGACTTGAAGCTATTTCGTAGAGTCGGTTGGTTAGATGACTCAGTAAAACCTCAGTTGAATGTAACAAAATCTCAGTCACTTCTCAACTGGTATTCCAAATAGAGCCATAAATGTGATGCTGAGTTTGGAAAAATATTACATGAAAAGGTGTAATCAAGGTGTCCTAGCACTGTGCATATCTATGACAATTCCTTGAGGGATTGATGACATGTGTAATACTGTACATGAAATTATCAATTTATCTCAATAGTTGCTAAGCCTGCTATTATATGAATTGTCCAGTTACCATATATACTTTGGGGAATAACAATATTTCTAAAAACTATTATTTCAGAGATATAGAAATTAACTTCAGATTTACTAAATATTTCTGACAAAACAAATCAAGAGTCTACTGCGCAAATGCACAGTTTGAAACTTGAAAAAACAATTTCTGTGCTTAATTAAATTATTTTAAAATCACCACAAGAGGTGAGGATCAGCCTCAACCCCTGTCACCCCTGTGTCTCTTTGTTGTTCTCTAAACATAGAGATCTGTTGCCACGCACCTGCTGCACCGCCTGCACGACACCACTCTTGTTTAAAAGCTGGTCTAAGACAATTGTAAACAAACAGATAAACAACACAAGAAGAGTACCTTTTAAATTGGACTGACAAATAATGTGTAGATTGAGGATATTCGTTAACCAGTTACGATTAAAGAACTAATCGGATAGTAAGAAATGTGCCTCTGACTCAAAACAATCTTTTCAATTGTCCACTGTCTCTCCCTACCATGCATGTGACTGACTGACTGTTAGTTGTATTAAATGCCTATACTTAGCTATGCTCCTGGGGCCTGTCTTACAAAGCATGCGTAGCTTACGTTGTACGTATTTACCAAGACAACACAATGCTTTCAGTACTGGACATCATGGTAATTACGTCCAACGTAGGCTTCGCATGTTTCGTAAGACGGGCCCCAGGACTCTTCCAAACCATTTGATTTAAGCGAAAGCTGCCATATTTCTGCAATGAATCTTCTAATATAAAATTTCCATGACCCAACCTTGATTTAAACCATCTCATTTTCTTCTTTGAATAGTTATGGGTTAGATTGATCCATAAACTGACAAGGTAACATCTTGATGCCCATATATACATAAAATGAATCAGTTCTAAGCAGATCCCCGAGTCTTTTTCTGATTTTAGCTCAAGATTGGGTTATTTATAATGAGTGTACCGAGATACAAATTTAGGGGCAGGGTACCAGACTACATCTGCTTGTCACTTGATGGTTGCAAATTCGTCTCAATGTTCACATAGCCCTGCATGAAATGCTTGCCATATAATTTAATTTGCACAGGAGTGGATGTTTCACATGTATGTACTAGCCTATATAGAATATATATATATAATATATATGTATTAAACACGCCAGTGAATATACAAAGAAGATTACACAGTGTTTAAAAGTTTGGCTAGAGGCCATACAGATTCAATATTATTTGTGACGGTGAGTCAAAAAGTTTTCGTTTGACGCAACGTCGTATCTCTGTTACATATTATACAATTCAACGAGATACGTATTCACATCTTTAATATATTATAGTGAATAACATTCCCTATTCTTGCGGGCGTTGTTTTATTATTGAAACAATCGACTGTTGACTATCCATAAAAGCTGATATGAGACAGGTCATGGGCAAAAACTGTCAATGACCTATTGACAAATGTGACATCTACAATCGAGGGTGTAATGTCCTGTCCATTCTACATGATTGTATTCTCATCTGGTTGTTACAACATGCATCGGTCGATCAGCCCACAATGAATACCCACAAAAAGCTAAGCTAATGTCGTTACAGATATTCCACGGCCGCATCCAAACATATGCATTAAATCAGCTAAAATTACCTTTGAATGATATGACGATTTTCTCGCTAAAACGCTAACAGAAAATGTTAGCATAAGTGGATAGCTTCATCGATACCAGGGGGCAGCCATCTTTGCTGTCAAACAATCCGGTTGATTTCGGCGAAGTTCGGATATTTACGTATATTCTCATTAATCCCTAGAGAACAAGTTTGTGCCAAAAGCTTGTCTCTGGTTACCTCCCTTTACCCATGATCCGCCAGTGATAAAAATAAAGGAGATTGATGGTACAAATGAGAATCAGGGTTTCTCTTATTTCTAGTGATTTAAAGAACACGGCAAATGGGAATCAGAGCTTCTCTTATATTTCCAGTGATTTAAAGGACATGGCCATATAGATTTATCTTTGCAGAATATTTGATAACTTGCTATATTATTTAATTTGGCAAGAAACACCAAAAAACACAAACACAAAATCTAAAGCTCTTCAAGATTTAGATTTTTTTTTTTACTGTGTGTGTATGTTGGTCGCTGGAAGAACATCCGTTTTGGCGCCGCACGCATTTCTCACAGGGGAGGGGGTCGGTGCCGATGCATGTCACACGGTGGTGGTTGTTGGTTATAGCATGCCATTTTACTTCCAAGGTTATATAGTGACTTGACCAAAAACACTACGTGTTGTTTTGGTTATCTTGGTCTGAGCTAGTTCAAAATACCTGCACATAATAATTATGAAATTCAATTTCAGGGGTTTTTATAGACAAAATGTTTTCATAAACTCAATTTGATATTGCCTAAAACTCATTATTTTTAGCGCGCGGAAAATGCAGTAGTACTCAATTTTATTAACTTTTCATCGTTAATCCACTGTTAATTCTGAATTTCAAAGCTCGTCAGTGGCCGAAATAAGCCAATACTCAATTTCTCAAACAAAACTGAATATCAAATTTTAAAAAACTCAATTTGCCGTTATTTTTCATCGTGGTATTACCGATGAAAAAGTGTCTATAAAAACCTTTGCGATTTATTATGTTTCCTACAATGACAGGCCTGCATTGTAGCCTACATCACTATAATCTTCTTATCAGGCCAAATTGTATTTGTATTTTAGATGTTCTGTATACGGTATCAGACAGTTCTAAGTCATAACTAAATATTCTTTCTCTTCAATAGAAATGTATATCATAAACACGATTGCCCTGCAAGTTAAGGTTTGAATTCCAGCCAGAATACTCAACGAAAGAAAGTATATATACATAATGGTCTATGTAAAATGTTTTTGAACAGATTTCGAACATAGAATGCAACCTATAATCTTCTCAAGGCAAGGATCCAAGGGCCTTAGGCAGACACCCTGAAGTGAACAATTGCCTCATTTGGACACCCTATTTTAAGAAACTTTAAACATGCAGGAGATAAGAAAACTGTCAAAATTGGACAATCAGTTATTTGAAAAGTGAAGCAAAATGACCATTGTGAACACCCTACTTTTGATTTCTGGCTAAGCCCCTGCAAGGATCAAAGGGGAGACTTACACATTTTCACCCTTGCCTTAACTTGCAAAGAAACTGTGGGCAAACATTTGATTGGACTATTGTAGAAACAAGCAGCAAACCAAGTAAGTCGCCACTGTTTATTAACATGTCTGTGAAGATGTCAGGACTAGCCAGAGTTGATTGGGCTTATCTCATGCATGTATATCCACGTCCTAGCAATACTTGCCCTGTGTTTAACCATTTCTTACTTTTTTCTCATGAAACTCAGAAAGCTCCAATCTGATAAAAACCGCAAAAACGAAAATTATTTAATGCCTACTTATCTTGTACGAGCCAAGAGAAATCTGGTCAAAATTCAAATTCAAACCGAAGAAGCGTGCCATTTCGCTTCATGAATATTCAACCGGAAAGATCCGCCATCTTCCTTGTTATGTATATTTGCGCACGGCACGTAACCCGTGGA